>RJWM01009630.1:0-67105 GCA_004363535.1 Dasyprocta punctata
CTATCTGGGCCCCGTCCTCCAGCGGTCGCTAAAGTCACCTGCTCTCTGCTGCCCCCACCAGGCGGTCTGCAGCTTGAAGCAAACCGGCTGCAGGATTTTAATTTGAATTTCTCCCAAGTCATACTTCCTCCATACTGTACCTACATAATTCATTTTTATTACCTAAATATAGGGCTTAATACTGGTCCCTGTTAAATTTCATCTTGTTTGTTTCAGGCATCATTTCAGCTTGTCAGGATGTTTTCAAACCCTGAGCTATCTCTTCGGACCTCAATTAGCCCTTCTAACTGTCATCTAAAAATTTAATAATCCTGCTTTCTGTGCTTCCATCCACTTCGCAGATGAAATTGTTGAACTGAGCAGGGTCAGGACAGAGCGCTCTGGCGCAGTACTCAGGGGACCCCTTTCCTGTGGAGATGGCGAAGCGAGAGGTAAGCGCCCCCTTCAGGAGATTATCGGCAGCGCTGCGTCCACCCGAACGCACTGTCCACCCGACTTCGTTGTTTCCTTTATGCCCAAGGCTGCCAGGTCTGATTCTACACCGCCCGCTCGCACATGGACCAGCCCAAAGAGTGAAGCCTCATCAGCCCATAAGTAGAAAAGGAGGTCGCAGCTCCTCTTATCCAAGTTACATTGGCGGGGCAAAGTCCCCGCCCACTAAATCAAGGCGCTCACCCCGAGATGTTCTCAGAGTCCCCCCTTGTATGTGCTTGTCTAAATCCCCGCCCTCATCAAGGCTTCCTGACTGCTCCCAGCAAAGCTAGCTAGCTCTGCTTGACCCTACCATGGTTTCTGCTTGATTTGGGGGTTGGACATCTTTCTGGACTAAAATAGAGGACATCAAGTCTGCCTACAATCCAAGCATTGCACTTTTTTTCTTTTTACTTTCTTTTTTCATTCTTTGGTTTTGTTTTTTGTTTGTTTGTTTGTTTTTTGCTTTTGTTTGTTTGTTTGTTTTTGGGGTTTTTTTGAGACGGTGTCTTCCGATCCAGTTCAGGTTGGCTTTGAACTATGTATCCAGGCTGCCCTCAAACACCTAGCAATCCTCCTGCCTCAGACTCACAAGTGCTGGAGATACAGGTGTGCATCGCTGTGTAAACATTGCGCCTTTCCTCAGAAGTATGTAGTTTCCCCCCAAGGCCTCCCAGTAAGTTAAGCCTGGGACACTGAGTTCGGGCAGCACCTCTGCTGATGACCGGGAGGCCTGACCCTGGGGCTGGCTCCTGTTCTCCCCCACAGCCTGCCTGCTAGGAGATGTCCGGCCGTCCAATGCAGTACATCAGCATGAGGACTGAGCTCCATTCCTAGTCTTGTGGGAATCCCTCTGGTCCCACGTAGGATCACAATCACGACAGACAAGAGCAGGGTGGCCTGTAGGGCCACTCTGCAAAACCCAGGTCCTTGTGCACTCGCAGGTATTGACAGGAAAAGGTTAACTCCTCCGCTGCTGCCCCAGCAGCCCCTGCCCAGCAGAAGTGCCTGGTAATGCTGATTTACTAATCATGCAGATATCACAGGAGAAAAGGGGTTCAAGAGATTCGCTGTGTTCTAAGTGAGTTCATGTTGGCTTCTAGCAATCACCTTTCTTTTCAAAGAACTCACAAATCATCCATTTCAGTTGTCTGTTTTTGAAGTTTGCCAAGAATCAACATTGAAATGACTGAGTCATCACGTCCGAAATGAGGGAAGGTACTAGGTTATCCAGGCCTGATGCATGGTAAGAGCCACGCTGCTCCAAGCCCTGTCACCTGGTGCTGCTCCATCACTCACCATCAGGGTCACACACACACACACACACACACGTAGGCACATGCACATATGCACACAGCACCCCAGAGATTATGCTCCCAAGATCTCAGAGCACTTTTTTGTTTGTTTCATTTGTTTTGTTTTGTTTGAGACAGGGGTTTGCTATGTCATTCAGACTGTGGCCTTGAACTGGTGATCCTCCTGCCTCAGCCTCCCTGGTGCTGAGATTACAAGAATGTGCAGGCATACCCAGCTTCAAAGCCCTTCTAACATGGACTTTCTGCCTAAGCACAGAGAGACAGTCCCAAAGTCAACATCCCTGACTCTTCATCCTATCTTCCTCTTGCCTCTTTCAGAATTGCTCTTCCTTTCTCCAGATACTCTCCTCCCCGCAGAAGCAATAGACATCTTCATAGCTTTGTAATTGTGACTCTGGTTAAGCAGCCGTGGGATCTCAGGGAAAGGGGAGCCCAGCGCAAGGGAAGATATTCAATGCTGGGGCAGGCTCTGACCCATGCTGCAAACGCACCTCCATCTGTCAACGCAGCCCTCCTCGCCTGGCGAGTTGATGGAGCGTTGAGTGCCAGTTTGCTAATGTCCTTGTCTAGAAATGCTGCAAAGACATAGGCTTCCAAGGAGGAAGAATTCCAAGGCTTGGACTCAAGTGTTTGCAGAATTACAGTAATTAAAGTTGAGAAGAGCGACGTGCTAGAGCCCCTCCCTAGCCCATTATTCCCGAGCTAACAACAAGGCTCTAACTTCAAGGTCATTCCATCCTCTCAAGGTGTCCTTCTTCTTTCTTTGCCACCCCTTCCTGCAAGCCAGGCTTAGACAACCAAGGGCCCATCCTTCCCCAGTCACTGAGTCTTACAAGGATTGGTTCCCATTAGCCAAATTGTCCCAGAGCCAGGATGGAAACTGGATTTTCCTGAATCCAGATTTGTTCAGCTACCCTGAGGCCATTTATTGAAGCCAGGTATTATGCCAAGCACTTTGCATAAACCTTATCTCATCTTCACAGCAACTTTCCAAAGCATGATTATCCCTACTTTGGGTTGAGGAAATGGGATAATCTGCCCAAGTTCACATAGAGAGGGAGAGTCGGTGAGGGCCTCAAGCCCAGCACACCCACCAAGGCTGGGGAGAAGCAAATTTAGAAAAATGAGGGTGCCTCAATGGGAGGAGCCCTGAAAGCCACCTGCTGGAATGTTGCGGCTTCGGAACACCATGCGTGACGTCCCACTCCATACATTCTGCATGACCCAGACAGTAAGGACCACGTGTGGCCAGCTGTCAACAAACACAGGGCCAAGAAGGAAAGCAGCACCTGAGCACTGAGCTTGGAGGTTGATCTGCAGGGGAACTGGAAAGGCAAGCAGGACCCTGGGGTTGGTGGAGTCTCTAGAAGGACCTGGTTGACCCACAGGTTGCCCTTGAGTATGGGTGGCCATGTACATGGCAGAGGAGGAAGCCAGACTCCCAGATGTCTGCTCACCCCATTCCCTCAGTCTCTCACCCCTTGCTGCATCCACAGGAGGACCAAGCAGACTTTGGAGAAAGTGCCATGGTTGAAGATGGTTTGTCCCCACCGAATGCATGTTTTCATTGCCCTTGTGGCCATGGTAGGAGGTGGGGCCCAGTGGGAGGTACTGGGGTCATGAGTGGATTAATGCCTCTCTTTCAGGAATGAGCAATTGCAGGACCTCAGCCCTCCTTCCTCTTCTTCCCATGCACAAGTAGGCCTTCCACTTTCTCCATGAATTGAAGCAGCACAAGGCCCTTGAAAGGGCCAGAACTGAGAAGAGCCTGGCTCCGTGCTCTTGGACTTCCTGGCCTCCAGAACTACAAGCCAACGCAGTCATCTGCTCTTCCTCAATTATCTAGAGCCAGGTGTTCTGATACAGCAAGAGAAAAGGGACCAAGACAGAAAATGATAGGATTATTGTGCTCCTGAGCTCTAGCTCCATTCACCATACTCCTACCCAAGCTCTTTGGAAAGAAAGAGGCTTCAGTGGATAAAAATCAAGGAAAAAAGGAGTAGAGTAGGAGAATAAAATGGTCAAGTTTGTAGGGGAGATTTGATCTTATACAGCATGGCAACAGGATTGCTATGGTTTGAGTATCTGTGTGCTCAAGGCTGGTCCGCAGAGTGGCAGTGTGGGGAGGTGGTAGAACCTCTAAGAGATGGAAGGTAATTAGGTCACTGGGAATGTGGCCTTAGAAGGGATTAAAGTACCTGGGCCACCCCTTGTAAATTCTCAAGAGTCTGGTTATACAAGAAGCAAGCCTAAAGTCACTTTGGGTTTCTGCTTCCTAGTTCAAGACGTAACTTCTCAAATTTGGCCAGATATTGAACTTTTTGTTATGGTCATGTAATCGTGTGTGTGTGTTTTTGTGTGTGTGTGTGCGCCCATGCACATGCACATGTGTGCGAGTGGATGTCTCACTATTTTGCCCAGGCTTGTCTCAAATGCCTGGGATCAAGCAATTCCCCAGCCTCGGCCTCCTGAGTAGCTGGAACTACAGGTGCCTGCCACCATACCTGGCTCAGATCTAGAATCTCTTTAACTGTGAGCTAAATAAACTTCTTTTCTTCCTCTGGTAGTACCCTTCCTTTGGTATTTCATTACAGTAACAAAAAGCTGCCTACTACAGGAGTAGAGGTACTAACAAGTCCCATATGTCTAGCCTTTATGGGCTTAGAAACAGCACAAAGTGTTTGCAAGGAGGAGGGACACGGCTTTCTCAAACAGCATAATGACAGCTCTCTCCATGCTGGGGACGATTGGAGTGTCATTGTCAGGTGAGTTATACCAAGTTTGTCATTGTTTTTCTTTACAAAATGAGCATGATAATAGGATGCACCACAGAGGACGTTCATGAGAATTAAATGAGATGCAAAGTACCTAGGAACATTTCTGGCATATAATCAGCACACAATAAGTGTTAGATTTTTATTGTTGTTTTTATTTCTATCTTGATGAAAAATGTATTATTTTTACTCTGTTATAAAACTAGGAGAACCACAAGTTAGATTTCACAAATTTCATTGCCGAAATCATGTACTTTGGACAGTTCTATTACATTTGTGTTACTTAAACAAAAATTTCCCTTGTCAGGGAAGCTGGGAGGAAAGCAGTCCCCAAACCTCTCCCCCACACACACCCAAGGCAGGGTCTACACCCATAAAATGCTTTTCAGACCCACGGTGATGGCTCCCTGCCCTTGGCACACACTCAGGCCTCACTCCAAAGGCAGTGGGGCACATGCTGTCATACTTCCTTTATTAGTCCTGAAATGAAAAGGAAATGGAGTTTGTGGGACTGGACCAGAAGCCAGATCCTGGCCTTCTTTTTAGGCTCCAGTCCAAGAGCACTGGGCATGATAGCTGGGGAGGCTGGATGCCCCAACACATAGTGAGTCCACAGAAAACAAGGGGTTCAAGAATCTTCAGAGGTTTTCAATTACAGTGATGTGTCACTTAGCAACAGGGATACGTTTTTGTTTGTTTGTTTGTTTGTTGTTGTCGTTGTATCATTTTTTCCTTGAGACAGGGTCTTGCTAAGTAGTTCAGACTGGCTTTGTACTCACCACATAGCCTGGCCTCAAACTCATGATCCTCCTGCCTTGGGCCCCTGAGCACTAGGATTACAGGTGTGCACAGCTGGGCCTAGAGTACGGGGACACCGCCTGAGAAGTGCATTAGCAGACAATTTCATCACTGTGTGAACATCATTCATTGCCTCCTGCAGACCTACATGGTCAAGGTCAGTCGCTGCACGCCTCTTGATGCAATCAGGAGGGAGAAAACACGAGCTGTGTGAGGCTGCAGCCAGGGTGACACGACGGAGTATTTTACAGTGTCCATTTCTATAAGTAGGAGTACATTCTATATGACCAGTAACATTTGCCATCGTTATCAAGAATCGTACACTGGGGCCAGGGATGCAGCTCAGTGGCATTGTTCCTGCCTGGCAAGCACAATGTCCTCAGTTCAATTCCCAGTACAAAAAAAAAAATCATACACTCTACATAATTCTAAGTGTGATACTTTTATACAGCTGGCAACACAAGTTTCTTGCCATCAGCCTGGCTACAAGCACAAGAGTCATGTGCCACTGCAATAGTGGCACTAGATGATCGGTGCGTGTGTGTCTGTGTGCGTGTCTGTGTGTGTGTGTGTGTGTGTGTGTGTGTGTTACTGGGGATGGAACCCTAGGTCTTTGCACTGAGCTACATCTCTAGCCCTTTAATTTTTTATTTTGAGACAAAGTCTCCTTAAATCACTGTTACTTGGGCTAGGCTCAAATCTGTGATCCTCCCGCCTCACCTCCCAGACTACTGGGCTGATAGGTGTGTACCGCCTCACCTGGCTTAGGTAATAAAATTTTTCAGCTCTATTGTAACCTTATAGAACCATCATTTTCTGTATTTGGTCCCTCACTGACCAAACATAACTATGAAGCCCATGACTATCTGCGCAAAGATGATGCTGTATTTTCAAAGAATGATACCGAAGAAATATTTTCCCATTTTACAGGAACTTCTGGTACTCAAACCTGCCATTCCCACCTTCACCCACCTCACGTTCACCCCATTCATATCCTGAAATCTTCTTCCCACCCCTGCCCCTTTCCAAGATGATGCTCAGCCTGACACCAGTACCGCTGCTCAGGAAGGTCACCCTGGACACATATTCTGATTGGCCAGAGCCCATGCTGTTTCAGGCATGAGAGCCATATCCAGGTATTGGCTATTTTAAATACTTCCTCTGCCTGTTTCCATATCTGCCACCCCTCGCCACCATGTGTTCTCCCAAAGAGGCTGATCACACATCTATGCTGTTTTGTTTTGTTTTGTTTTGTTTTGTCTTGTCTTGTCTTTTTTGAGACAGTTTCACTATGCAGTTCAGGCTGGCCTTGTACTCACTTTGTAGCCCAGGCTGGACTCAAATTCACAGCAATCCTCCTGCCTCTGCCTCCCAAGTGCTAGGATGACAGGTGTGCTTCACCACGCCCAGCTACACATCTACACTTGACCCCCAAGGCTAGAGAAAATTTTCCTTTATAGACTGAGCCCCCACCCATCCTCCAGGATCTGGTCAAGGACTCTTCTTCCTAGAAGTCCTCCTAGACCATCTGTAGCCCACAGTATTTCCATCCATTTTCTACCTTCTTAATGTCCCTAATGTCCACATTGATCTTTTTGTTTCCAACTGGAAGTTGTATATCATCAGAGAGTCACGGAAATCAATTCGATGGGTCATTAAAGAGCTTTTTGGCCAGTGATAAATACTGATCACATCGTGCACATGTACGTAGAGATGTGTCACATACTGATGTTGGATATGTTCAAAACTGTGAGTTGGAAACCATGGGCTATTAGTGCCTTCCATCTTAAATAGTACCATGAATCTATTTTTTGCCTAACTTCTCCACCAAGGAGAAGGGTGAGAAAGGAGCCAAGATGGAACCACTTCCTCCTGGGCTAGAGCCAGTGACCTGCTGTCAGAACTGCCCATCACTGGGCAGGAGTGAGGAGATGATACACGAACAAGGGCAGGGACTGGCTTCTCTGCATCCCTCTCTTCCCAGCATGATATAGCAAGAGTTCTAAAGTAGGTCTCCATGAGTGGGTGGATGGATGACTTTGGATAGATCACTCTGTGATGGAAATCAAAGTCTCCCCGGAGTAACAGAATTTCTTTCTTGCTAACATGGTGACAGCCTGTGGTGACATATGTCACTTCCACCTAAAGCTGTTGGTTAGGTCTAGTCATTTAGCCCCACCTAACTTCAGAGAGCGCAGCAAATACAGAAGCTCACACTGGTATTTGGTGGGCAGTAAGCATGTCTACAACAGCTACCTTCTTACCTAACTCTGCTCAGCTCTGGGTGTACAGTTCTCCTCTCCGACTGCTTACCTGGTCATGCCCATAGGACTTCTGAGGGTCTGCTCTACAGATGCAGAGAAGATGACACCCAGTGTGATCACTCTAGAAGCAGACTGTGAGCCAAGCACCAGAGAGCACAGAACTGACTTGGAAAATACAGTGAACACCAAGAGAAAAGAAGGGCAGGGGTCCAGGAGCAGCATTTTACATCAATGAAGCCAGATACATCAATGGGGAAGATGCTTAATTCCACAGAGCAGCTCCAGGGAGCAGGATAAAGCATCCCTCAAATTCTTCTCCACCCAGGATGGAGGGAGCAGTAGCGTGAAGCCACCCGCTCCCATCAGCACTGTTCAAGGCTACTCCCAAGGGGTGCTGAGCCCTCTGCCTTCTCAGCCTACACTGGCTCAGGTGAGTTATGGACATTTCCAGAAAATCCCTCAGTGACAGAGATGCAAATGATAGCAGGTGAAGCTCCCAAAGCAAACTTTTAAATGAGGGTCAGGGGCTGAACCTGGATGTGGCAAGCAGAAGGAGGAAGAAAGAGGGAGACTGACGCGCAGGTCCATGTCAGCGAAGATGAGAGTGATACCACTGAGGAAGCCAGAAGGCATTCTGGGACACGTCACCCGCATCACCCCTTTTCCTCTGGGTCCCAATTCTGTATAGGGCTCCAGTGGTGATGGTCCAGGTGCCGCCGGCCTGCATGCTGGCTCTCCGGCCTCTCCGGGACCTCACAGTGGGCATGTCCCCGGGGCCAGTGAGTGCAAAAGGAGCTCTGCTGCAGGAGAAGGGCCCAGGAACAGCATTTGCTTTCCTGAGCACGAGAACAGATGGATTTGCTGCTGTCTTTTCCTTTACTCCTGTCTTGAATGCAAATACGATGCCTAAAGCCAGGATGGCCATCTTGTGACCATCAGGTGTTGAGCACAAGGAGGAAAAGCCAACAAGCTGAGGGCAGCAGAAGGACCTGGGGACTCTGAAAGGTCCCTGAACAGCTGAGCAATACCTCGAGACTGCCTGCCATCTTGTCACTTGAGGCATCTGAGGTCCTACAAGTTTAAAGCCTATTGGCAATATCCTGTCCTCGAGGCCCAATGCAATTCTAGTCAACTCACGTGGGAGATTTCAAGCAGAAAGATGTGTGCAGAAGAAATCATAATTGTGCCAGCCATGATGGTGCATGCCTGTAATCACAGCACTCGGGAACCTGAGGCAGGAGGATTGCAGCAAGTTCGAGGCCAGCCTGGGCTACAGAGTGAGTTCAAGACCAGCCTTAGCTACATAGCAAGACACAAAAGAAATAAAGGAAGAAAGAAAGAAAGAAAGAAAGATGTTTCATGGCTAGAGGATGGACTGAACATTATAGAATAAAGGGAGAGAGGGCCAGGGATATAGCTCAGGGGCACAAATGCCTACCTGGCAAGTACAAGGTCCTGAGTTCAATTACTGGTGCAAAAAAACCACCATAAAACAGGGAAAGGTGCTTCACAGAAAGGTTAGGAACCAACAGGCTACTATGTTATTCAAAGTTCAAAGGAGCTAACACAGCTTTCACCAAGGGAGTAACAATATTTGTATTTTGGAAAATAATTGTGTCAATTATATAAAAGAAAGACTCCAAGACCCCCATTAAAGACAGAAATTATACCCTGTGAGTAGAACCCAGTACTTCTTTGTAAAATCCACAGCATCTGACAGAGTCACCATGTAAGACTGGTTGAACTGAATTACAATGAGGTTACTCTAATTATTTTCCTGTGAGCTGCACGGTTTCAATCGGTTGCTTCTCTGGAAGGTGGCGGAGGGTGTTTCTGGCAGGCAGCGCAGGTTACGAGCCAGGCAGGTCACTTCCCTCTCTGACCTCGGCGGCCCCACATACAGTGACAGGGTCGATCTGAACCTACGACTGGCTCACAGAGGTCGGGATTCCTGTCCCGGGCCCCCTCCTCCCCAGTCTGCAAGTGTGCAGAGGAAGTGGGAGGGGCATCTTGACTGGGACACTGAGCAGAAAATGTGAGTCAATAGTTCTGTCACCCAAAGCCTGATTTAAGCAGAAAAATTCAGATCAAGGATGCATACTTCTCTCGGTCCCAAATTACCCAGGTCCCAATCTGGCGCTTTCTCTGTATGTACCCTATTTGCAAGTAGAGGATTTTCTTTTCTTTTCTTTTTTGCATTCTTTCAACTATTGTTTCAAAACCAAGAATGAAGGAAGAGGAAATCAAATGTTTTCTCTGGGGTATTCAAATAAAGAGTGATGAATTCACCCCACCCAGATTCATTAAGTACAGGGGAAACTCACAAAGATGAGACACTGGACACCGTGTTCATACACCCATCAGCACTCCAGCCCTAAATTATATTTGACATTTAATTAAAACCCCAAGGCAGTGAAGTCAAGAGCAGAGCTGTTCCAGTAGTAGAACAGGAGACTCTCTTTGGGATAGATTCATTTATCTCCTGTCACCAAAGGCATCAACAGCCACCCCTACCTCCGTCCCTCTACCCCTGCAGCTCCACTGCCCCAGCTGGGAGAAGCACATACAAGTCTGGCTGGGCTCCCCGCCACCTTCCCCTGCACCCCGCTTTCCACTCACGTGCTCAGGTGCTGGTCCTGCCACGGTGGGACTGGCCCTGCCCTTGGCCTGCCCCGCCATCCAGAGCCCGTGTCCCTCCCGGCTGCCCATGACTCCCTCCCTCATTCCCCACTCTGCCTCTCCTGGAGCCTGCACCGGTGTCTGTCCAAGCGCCATGCAAGCTTCCAGCCCTGAACCTTTTGCCTTCCTCTCCTTTTCCTTCCTTCCTTCTTTCTCCCCTTCCTTCCTCCCTCCCCTTGCTTCTTTCCTTCCTTCCTTCCTTCCTTCCTTCCTTCCTTCCTTCATTCATTCCTTCCATCCATCTTTCCTGTTCTCTTTCCTTCCATTCTTCCTTCCTCTCCTCTGTTTCCATCCTTGTCTCCTCCCTTTCTTCCCCTCATACCTTGCTTTCCTCCTTCCCCTCTTCCCCTTCCTGCAGGACTGGCCGAGCAGCTCCACACTCCATGCCCATAATGACCTAGAGGACACCCTGTCCCTGTGAGCTCCGGAGGACAAGGGACTCACATGGAGCCGATACCGGAGTGATCACGTGAAGGTGGTGCCGACGGGGTGCAGACAGGAAAACCTTCAGTCCGAGGCAGGAGAGATGCAAGTGGTTGGGACAGCTTCGTGAAGGAGACAGAATCATGCTGGGCCAAGAGCACAGATGTTTTTGGAAAGACAAGAGAAAGAAGAGAGGCATGGTAAGCCGCAGGGACATGGTAGGTGAGGGCCGAGAAGCAGGGTGTAAGCAGGGAGTGGTGAGAAGGCCCCCCTGCCTGGAGCAGAGCTGGTGATGTCTGTCCATGCAAGGTGGCAGTGGCTGGATGTGGGGTCCACCCTGGGCCCTGCAGGGGCACTGGGCGTCCTGCGGTTGTGGGACTATGCTACAGAGACTGCCTCGCGCTCCTGGCCTTGCAGGGGATGGGCTGCTGCCCTCTCTGAGCTGCACTTGCTTCCCCGTCACATGGGAGGCTCACGCGCCTTCCTGCTTCCCCAGCCTACCTTTCAGGACGAGGCTCAGAGGCCACGTGTCCTTGACGCCACTTTCCTGCCCTGAGACATCGGAGCACGACTTCACCCACCCACGTTTCAGAGGTAACAAAGGCAGCAGCCTGCTTGGTCTGCCTCCTGACCCACCAAGGAGAAATTCCTGGGAAGTGGAAGTGACAAAAATCAGGGACAGGAGGGATGGGAAAGGAGAAGAAAACAGGGAGCAGTCATCTTGCAGTGAGAGGTATGTCTTGAAGACTTCAGAAGCCTCATTTCCAGGCCTTTGGAGGAAAGATAGCTGTGGTCTTGTGACCAGAGACTCCACAGTCCAAGAAGGATGGGTAGCAACTCCTAGAGGCAAGGTTCTCGTTACATGATTGCAAAATGTTCTAACAGGAAAAAAAGAAGAAGGAAATCTAAAGAAAGTAATAAAATTTCAGCTGCATTAGCATCTCTGTAACTTCAGCAAGAAAGCAGAAATACTAAGCTCCTATCTTCTAGCTCAATGAAAATAAGCAGCCAGGCGTGGTGGTGCACGCCTTTAATCCCAGCACTCAGGAGGCTGAGGTAGGCGGAGTGTTGTGGGTTCGAGGCCAGCGTGGGTTACAATGCGAGCGCAAGGCCGACCTGAGATCCTGCCTCGAAAAACCAGGGCCGGGAGTTTGGCTCAGTGGCTTAAGCACCTGTCTGGCAGGTGTGAGATTGTGAGTTCCCCGGGGCCGGAAAAATAAAATAAAATAAAATAAGCTTTGCCTGAAAATTCAGATTTACTCATGGCACTCCCAAGCTATAGAACCTTCTATGGCTCCCACTTTTCCTGAAATTGAAAGCTCAAGAGACTCTCAAATCACTCCCTCTGTGGACATGGCCCTCCCTTTCCAGCCTCAGTTTACCGTGCTGGCCACATTCATGACTCTAGCCAGGGTTAGCTGACCACAGCCAGCCCCCAGGCCAAGCGCCGCCGGCCACCTCCTTCAATGCAGATTCAGATAGGTTTTTACATCTTTAAATGGTCGAAAGAATAATATTGTATGATATGTGAAAGTCATACAAAATGCAAGTTTCAGTGTTCATAAGTAAAATTCTATTGAAACACAGCCACACTTATGTTTATATTCTTGGATCTCCATTAAAAGAAAAATGTTATAGACTGGACAGCTGACGCAGTGGGGTTCACTCTCTCGCGGTCCCGAGGTCTCTCTCCTGGTCTGGCAGGTGACCGCCTCCCCACCGTGTCCTGGCACAGTCTTCCCTCTGTGCGTGTGTGTGTGCCATTCGCCTCTTCTTTCCAAGGCACCAGTCACGCTGGATTAGGGTTCAGCAGAGTGGCCTTATTTCAACTTAAGTAAGTCAGGAGAGGCCCTATCTCCACATGCTATTGTCACATTGAGGTCCTGGGGGTTAAGACTTCAACATATAAATTTAGGGAGACACAACTCAGTCTGTTGCTACTGCTTTCACACTACGACGACAGAATTGAGTCATGTGACAGAGATCATGTGGCCCACAAACATGACTGTGGGACATCTGTTACTACTGGTAGTCTGTTTCCTATCTGGACTTCTTAAAGAAAATTTACTGATCTTCACCCTAGGCAGGGGTCCTCAACACTGGGCTGTGGGCCAGTACTGTCCTAGCTGTTAGGAACCAGGCCTTTCAGCAAGCAGTGGGCTACATTTCATCCTTGTATGATTGCCTGAGCTCCTCTGCCTCCTGTCTGTCACACTGGCATAGATTTTCTTTACTTTTCTTCACTTTTTTTTTTTTTTTTTTTTTTCCTGAGACTGGGTTTCACTATACAGTTCAGGCTGGCCTTGAATTCACTTTGTAGCCCAGGCTGGCCTCAAACTCGCAGCAATCCTCCTGCCTCAGCCTCCCGAGTGCTGGGATTACAGGTGTGCGCCACCACACCCGGCTTCAGCATAGATATTCATAAGTGCTCAAACCCTACTGTGAGCTACAGATTCTAAGAACCTGAATCATCCCAAAGCCACCCCCACCCACCCTACCTCACCCCATTGGGGGAGGTGGAAATTGTGTCCCTGGTGCCAGAAATGTTGGGACTGCTGTCCTAGAAAACCACACTCACTGTAGGTTCCTCAAGAACTGTTTCTCAAGTTCTTATTTCTGAGTCCAAGCAGAAATGTAAACACTTCTCATTTTCACCCATAAAGCCCTTCTGATTCTCTTGTTCAACCTAGTTTTTCAATTGTTTTTTGCAGTAGTGGAGATTGAATTCAGAAAGATTCAATTCTACCACTGAGGTACATCCTCAGCATTTTTTTTTTTTTGAGATGGGGTCTCCCTGAATTGTTCAATCTGGTCTGGAGTTTGGAATCCCCCTGCCTCAGCCACCTGAGTAGCTGGAATCACAGGCATGTGCCACTATGCCCACTTATCATTTTTTTAACTGACAGAGGTGCTGTGTACTTATGATACTATATGCTCACAATGTGAAAAACTATGTACACATGATGAGTTGGGTCAATCCAGCTAATCGTTGCCGTTCTTTAAGACACTAGAACTGGCAATGGCTTTGTGTGTAACCATATTTGCATTTAAGTCAAAGAAATGAACCTTTGATGAGAAGCTGCAGGTGGACAGAGGACCCAGGCACAAAGACAGCAGCTTTCCATATTCCGCCCACTCCACAAGGGGCAGGGGCTGGAGCTGGCTGAGATGGGGCCCGAGAGCCAGTGTGGGGAGCAGGAGGGCGAGCTGGGGAAACGCTTGGGTCTGATCAGTGAGCCTTGGGGTTACACGGGGGAAGGAAAGAGCCAGGTGACACGGCCAGAGAGCTGCGAGAGGCCCGAGGTATCAGCGGGGCCCCAGAGAGGAGGAGAGCTGGGCTTGAAGAAAATGAGTATCAAGCAACAGAGACTAGGAAGGAGGCTTAAGGGGGAGACAGCCCTCACAGCTAGAGAGCCGGGACGGACAGCGCAGCCCGTTTGGAGAGGCAGCAGGGCGTCCTCTGCCCGAGCAGCCACAGGACCAGTCAGGCTGCAGCCCAGCTCCTCTGCACACTGGCTGTGTGGCCCTGGACAGCCACGACCTCAGCCCCAGCGTCCTCATCTAGGGCTGGCCACCTCCTTGCAGGCCCTTGCAGTGGTCCTGTCCAAGGAGGGGCAGCTGTGGGAGACGAGGCATGAGGGAGGTCTTGGGGTCTGAGCACATGCGTGAAAGACCGGGGAGCAGGAGAGGACGTTGGCTGGACCCCACCAGAGACCCTCGCTGTGGCCAGAGGCTCCGGAAGTGTGACAGGTATGTCACAAGGAGCAAAGACAATGGCTTTGTAAAAGGTGAGCACGCTGCGCTCACCTGCATGGGCACACACACATATGCACAAACACATGTGCACACAGTGTGCTCCCAGCCGAGGAGGAAAGAGGGGTTTCAGCAAAGAGAAAGAGCCACGGAGAGGAAAACAACAGAAAGAGACAGCAGCAGTCCTTGGTATGTGTAGACCCTTAAAGCACAAACTAGGAACAAGATAGAGGCCTCCAGCCCTGGAAAGCTGCGTGGCTCTCACTTTAACTGGCCGGCAGGAGAAGACCGAGGTAACCAAGTAAGGCTGAGGCAGGACATGCTGGAAAATGTCTCACAGTGTACACAGCAAAAAGCCACAACCAAACAGTGCTCATCCAGGAGAGACAGTCAGGGCCCAGCGGCCTGTGGTCATATAAGTGGTCATCGGCTTCTTGCCGCCCCTCCTTGCTGTCTATTTCCATCTCTCGGTCTCTCGCCCGCTTTCCCAGCCTCCACCAGGCAGAGTCCCTAAGGGTAGTGCAAGCCCAGAGCTCTGCCTTAAGACACTGCCCTAAAATACTTCTCCTTTGACTCCCAGACATCCGGGCCTCGCGCTTGGCCATGAATCTCAATCCATCATAAACTCCTCTCAAAATAAACTCATGCTGATCTTGTTTAATTCTGCGCTTGAAGTTCAAGCTGGAAATGGATCCCGGAGTCACTCAGGGAGATCAATCTTAACATTTCAGACATGAGACTCATTTGTCATTTAGGGCCAGAGGGGAGGGAGGGAAATAAGAAAATCACCCGAGTCTTACAGAGCAGCTGGCCTGGATGAACTCTTCTATCGGGGCCTGAGGATCTCCTACCTGCAGCAAAATGCTCTTTCATTCAGCCCACAGGTTCTACATCCGGAAGTGGCCCCAAGGAACAATTTCTGGGAGAGAGAAGTTGGGGCCAGTTGTCTTCCCATATGCTCATCCAGAAACATTGCTCATTTCCCACTGTCCCCCATTTTGTGGTACTGGAGATTGAATCCAGAGTCTTCACACTGAACTACAGCCCCAGTACTGTTTTATTTATTTTGAGATAAGATCTTGCTAAGTCTCCAGCTTCCCAGGATGGATTTGAACTTGCAACCCTCCTGTCTCAGCATTCCAGAGTGTCTGAATTACAGGTGTGTGCCATCCCTACTGGGTCCTCATTCTTTTTAATATCATATTGTGGAGCCACCGGGTTAGTAAAATCACAAGGGAAGCTGGTTATGTTTTGTGTTAGTCCATTTTCTATTATCATAACCAAATCCCAGAGGCTGGGTACTTTTTTTTTAATCTTTTTGGGACAGGGGCTTGCTATGCAGTTCGGGCTGGCCTTGAGCTCACTTTGTAGCCCAGGCTGGTCTCGAACTTGCAATAGTCCTCCTGCTTCAGCTTCCCAAGTGTTGCGATTACAGGCATGTACTTTATTTTTTTAAAAAAGAGAGATTGTTTTCAGTTCAGAATTGTGAAGGTTTGAAAACCTCCTGGAGGATGACATCAGTATAGTGGATGTAAGTTGGAAAGAGAGAGATCACATGGTGACACAGAAAGCCAAAAGACTTGGGTCTCACAGAGAGGACTACATGAATCCCTTCCAAGGATTGTGACCCCGTGACCTACTGACCTCCCATAAGGCCCTGCTTCTTAAAGGGCCCACTACCCATTGACATTACCATCCTGGAGGTCAAGCTTCCAACACGTGAACTGTTAGGGGATCCGCTCAAGCCACACTCCAACCAGAGAGCATTCCTAGCAGGATCTTCTCAAGGGGTGTCACGTTCTGTGTTACCACCCACAGTGTGAGTGGGGCCTGCTTCCAACGGGCTCCCACAGGCGCTCTGGGGACCTTCGTTCTGGGGTTCGCCTCCTCAGCCAATGGCAGAGAGCAAGAGATGGAATTCTCTGATCAGGCCAACTGCTGTGACCAGGTGTGGGGAGCCCCAACAGGGCTCATGGGCCTTCAGTGGGGAGAGGGGTAGGACCCCAAGTTACCCTGAAGATAGCAGTTGGCCCCTGGTGTTTCCGGCCTGTCACTTTCCCTGGAATAGACAGATGAATTCTGCTCTGTGTTCATCTCCTGTGGTTGCCATAACAAATTATCCTAAACTAGATGGCTTAGGACAATGGCAATTTGTTCTCTCACACTTCCGGAGGCTGGAGATCCAAAATCAAGAGCTAGATTGAAAATGTCACTTTCCCAATCCAGAGAAGCATTTGTCTCTGCTTTTGCCAGCTTCTAGTGGCTCCCTGCATTCCTTGGCTTGTGGCCACATCACTCTGCTCTCTGGCCTGTCTTCATTTTGGCTTCCTCCTCTGTCTCAATTCTCCTCATCCCTCCTCATAGGAACACATCAGTCATCAGATTTGGGCCCACCCTAAATCCCGTATGATTTCACCTTCAGATTCTTTGTTACATCTGCGAAGACCCTATTTCCAAATAAAGTCACATTCTTAGGTAGCAGGGTTAAGATTTGGTTGCATCTTTTTTATTTGTTTATGGGGAGGCGGGCAGAATTCACTCTGCTACACTAGTCTTCTGGTATTCTCCTACAGGTGGTCCCTCTGTCAGAATGTGAGAACATGCCCACCTCGGTTCCTGGCCCTATTTCTGTGTCCCCGGTCACTGATCCCTATCATGTTGTCTTCCTTCCTGCTTCACACTTTGCTCAGTCTCCACCCGCGCTTCTTCCTGCTTCCCTCTGACCACAGAGTCCTGCTTCAGAGCCTCCCACAGAAGCTGGTAGGGGACAGTAGAAAAGGAACGCCATGGCCCAAGAGCCTGAGTACCAGCTCTGTCACCAGCTGCCTGCACCTCTCCACATCTCAGGACCTTAGTTTCCCCTGTCCCCGACATGTAGCAATTGGTGAGAATTAGCTGGCATATACACAAAGCATCTGCCACCCCACAAGCTCCCAGGAGACGTTTGCTCTCTGGATATGCGATCCCCCTGTCTCTGCATCCTCTTCTGTCTGCAGCAGGCTCTGGGCTTAATTGCTGCACCTCTGCCGGTCTCTCCTGGGCCAAGGGAGAGGAGAATTTGGGCTCCTCTGGAATCTCCCACAGTGCTGGCAGAGAGCAGGAGATGGTACAGACTTAGTGCTAGAAATCAACACCACTGCATGGCCTGAGGTCTCCCTGGTGGAGAAGCAGAGCTGTCCCAGCCTATGTCCCTCTGGTCACTTCACTGCTCCACTCACCGTCGGATCACATGCCTCATGGGAAAGGGGGGTCCTCAGGCAGTGACAAATGGGGAGGGGGCAGTGATGGAATGGGCCTAGGTGAGAGGGATAAACTGCAGAGGCCAACCGTCGTGTGTCATTAGAGGGAAAAACGAGTCACAGCAGGTCAGGAACCCTGAGGCCAGATAGGCCAGGTCCATCCCTTCTCCAGGAGGACCTGTGGCTGGCCGGGCAGGAGATCTCTCTCCATTAGTGTTGGTAGGGAGGGGCGGGCGGACTGCTCTACATCACCAGGGCAGAGCGGCTGAGTGGATGTGACATAATTGAATGAGGCCTCCACATCCTCCACCCAGAGCGGGGGAATTAGCAGGCCCATCCCTCGCCTTGTCTCCAGAGACTGCTTTCTCCCCCATCTACCCGCATTGCTCCACTCTAGGGTACTGGTGGAGGTGGGGTGCCAGGAAGGCCCTCTTTCAGAAAGAAGGGGGTGTTCTGGGAGGGGGGAAGGTAGAGGGGAAGGGGTGTGGTGATAGGCAGGGGCGGAGACCACAAGACTGAGTGCTGGCCAGATGGCAAGGAGGTACCAGAGGGAGGAGGGAGGAAGGAGGATGGGGGTAGAGAAGTGGGGAGAGGCCGGGAGGCACAGAGAGAGGTAGATGAGAGGCAGATAGGGAAGTCACACGACAGCAGCCAGCGATACAGAGACGGACGGAGATGAGGGGAACAAGAGGGGAGATAAAAGGAAGCTGAATGAGAAAGACAGATCTGCAGTCCAAGAAGTAGCAGACAGAAAGAAAGGAGCTTCGTGGAACATGGATACAGGCCCTCTCTACAAGAAGAGCACCTTTTTTCTTCCTCTCCACGCTCGCTAGAGGACAGGCACTGCAGGCCCTCGTGGCAGGCCGCAGGGTTGGCACGTTCCAGTGCTCTGTTTTGCAGATGGAGGAGCAGGTTGGAAAGATAAGTCACCCACCCAAGGGGACCCAGTTGAAAAGCAGAACCCTGGCCCCACACTCTCCTGCACAAACAGGGCTCTGCGGGATCAGTTGCAGGGGTCTGTGCCTCACCTTGCTGCAACAGGATTCCTGGGGTTGCAAGCAAGGATACGACCCAGGCGTGTCTCTTCTTTATTTGACCTGTGCACTGTCCCCTGTCCCTGGGATGCCTGTACCCCTTGCATCTGCGCGGGACTCTCCAATGTTCAGCCAACCTTTGGCAAATCTCTAAATCGCCACACAGGCAGGGATTAATGGCATCTGAAATTAGGCTTCACACATGCTAGGCAAGGGCTCTACCACTGAGCTACAGGTGCAGCCCATTTTATTTTGAAACAGGGTCTGGGTAAATCTCCCAGGCTGGTCTTGAACTTGTGATCCTCCTGCCTTAGCCTCCAGAGTAGCGGGGATCACAGGTGTGCACCACCACAGCCAGTTGTCAGGAGCGATGATTTTTAACAGGGGACTCGAAAGTAGCAGAAGGGCAGGGAGGCCTTCCTGTGAGCTTCAGTCTTCCAACAAGTAAGGGCTCCTAGACTTCATCAGGCTGTCCTGGCCAGGTGACCCGCTCTGTTGGATGGGCGTGTGGGGCATCTGGATACTCATCTCCCATTGCCTCTTCCTCCCCGCTCTCATGGAATTTCCCAGCACGGACACCAGCCTGGAAGGCTCTGCCCATCGGACAAACTCTCCCTGGGGGCAAGGCCCTTCCTCCTGATGACCTCCCTGCTTCTGCAGGCAAGTGAACACCTGCTTCCACTCTCCCGAGGAGCTCCCCTGTGCTCCTGGGCTGCCCATGTCAGGCAGGACTTCTGGCGGCCACAGTCCCATCTGGGTATTGGTTGGATAACTTCTCGGCTCATAGACAGGCATATGGAAGCCCCAGAGGGAAGCAAACAAGAGGCATCTTACCTCCAAAAGCCCTTATTTCCCAACAGCAAAACTGGGGTGCTCGGCACCCAGAAAAGAGGTGCCGACCCATCCCACTCTGGCACAACAAGGCAGAGAGAGCAGATCCCTCCCCACTCCGCTTGTAGGAAATGGATTGGCAAAGACAGGGGCCGAAGAGGTGTGGAGGAGAGGGGAGAAAGCAGAAGAGGTGGGCACAAAAGAGACACTCACGACAGATCCCAAAACTGGAAGCGTTGCTGTATCTGAACCCCTGAAGAGAAGTTAAGTAACTCATACAAGATCGCATGGCTACCTGTTAAGTAAGTGATGGAGGCAGAAATTAAATCTAGAGCTAATTAAAAAGTTGTATGCTTGATTGACGTGTTTTGAAATTTTGTTTTCTTTTTTTTCTCTGTAAAATAAAACGAATTTGCAAAAAAGAAAAAAGGGGGAAAATTATGAACTCATATTATAGTTGCCATATATTACCCACTCACAAATTCAGATGGTGAAGCTGGGCGGGGTGGCGCACGCCTTTAATCCCAGCATTCGGGAGGCTGAGGTAGGCGGAGCGTTGTGAGTTCGAGGCCGGCCTGGGCTACAACGCAAGCGCAAGCCCGGCCTGAGCTGCATAGTGCAACCCTGCTTCAAAAAACCAGGGCCGGGAGTTTGACTCAGTGGCTTAAGCGCCTGTCTGGCAGGTGCGAGGCTGTGAGTTCAAACCCCAGTGCTGAAAAAAAAAAAAAATTCAGATGGTGAGTTCCTTGATGCAGGGGTTATGCCTTCCTATCACTGTAAATCTAGTGCCCAAACAGAGCACTTGCCTAGCTCTGGGCACTCCCAATGACTGTTTACAAGATGGATGGATGGATGGATGGATGGGTGGGTGGATGGATGGATGGGTGAGTGGGTACGTGGGTGGATGGGTGGATGGATGGGTAGATGGGTGGATAGGTGGATGGGTAGATGGGTAGATGGATGGATGAGTGGGTGGGTGGATGGATGGATGGATGGGTGGGTGGATGGGTGGATGGGTGGGTGGATGGATGGATGGGTGGATGGGTGGATGGATGGATGGGTGGGTGGGTGAATGGATGGATGGATGGGTGGATGGGTGGATGGATGGATGGATGGATGGGTAGATGGGTGGGTGGATGGATGGATGGATGGATGGGTAGATGGGTGGATGGATGGATGGGTGGGTGGATGGATGGATGGGTGGGTGGGTGGGTGGATGGATGGGTGGGTGGGTGGATGGATAGATGGATGGAAAAAGGAAGGGTATTATGATGTCTATAGCTGAGAAGACACAGTGGCTTATAAAGGCAATGCCAGTCTGTACAGTGAATTTAGGGCACCACTCCAGGAGAAGTGATCAGCTACAAAAATTCTCAGCAGAGTCTTAGAAAAGAGGTGCTGGTGGAGCTTTCATGAAACCTAGTGAGCAGAGAGTTGCAGTATCTTCAGAGTAGTAGAGGACCACTTTGGCAAGGATTTTTGGACTTGAAACATTCGTGCTCAATTGGAACACCCTTAACAATAATGAGGCCCAAACTCTCAGGAATCCTACCCTCCCACTTTTCAGATGAAGCAACTGAGGCTCAGAGAGAAGAAATGGCCTGCAGTACTGCATAGCAAGGTGATTCCAGAAATTTCATTTCCAGAGAAACAAGATGACTTTTTCTAGATGTGCTGTCATTTGGATGCTTTAGATGATACTCATTGTCTGGTCCTGATGCACAAAAGCCTCTGCTTGGAGATCTTTTATGTGGCAATGATAGGAAGGTGAGCTGAGAGAAAGTCCCTCTGTGGCTAGGGCTACTGACCATCAAAGCCCAGGGTCCATCCCTGCCCCTCTAGCATTTTGCCCAGCATGTAGAAATTTGGCAGTGCACCCACTTTGGCCAACACATGCAACCTTATGCTCTTGGCTGAAGTACTAAAGTTTCTTTTCCCTCTGTGCTTGCCTGAGAGGCCACTGCAATTCAGCTTTTCCAGCACCCACTGAGAGCCAGCCCCTGGCCAACTCTCCTATGAAGTGAAGAGGCCCTAGCTCAAGGTGCTGTCATGTGTGCACATGCTTGTTTTGCTTTGTTCAGGTCCCCATGGGTTAAGGACAAAAAACAAGTCACCCTCCAACAACTTCTCAAAGCAGCAAAGGAAGGTGAGAACGCCACCCTACTTCCAGATGGAGAAACCAAGACACCAATCAGCACTGGGCAATTGACCCAGGCTGCCACAGGAAACAGAGCTGATGCCAGAGGTCTCATGTACCTGGGTCCCAGCCAAGCCAGCCCTGCCCATCCCCTTGGGTGCAGGTCCATACCAGAGGCTCAGCTAAAGCTGGATGCGAATCCTCCCCAAGGAGCCCACCCTTGCCCTTCCTCCTCTCACAGTCCTGCTCCCCATCCTCCTCTTTCCCTCTCTCCATCCTGAGTGGTCGAAGCCCCTCCAAGGAACTTCCCGTGGAATTCCCCCAAAAGCCCAGGAAGATGAGAAGCAGCTGGGAAGGGCTCCAAAAGCCATCACAGACACAGGAGGAACCAGCAAGCCAGCTCCATGCATGTGCACAGCAGGCTGGCAGCGCCAGGGCCTGGAGATGTCCGTGGAAGCCAGCTCAGAACCTAACAAGAGCCACAGCCAGCCCAGTCCTGTGGCCGTGCTAATGGCCCTGTGAAGTCTTCAGGGGCCGTGAAAGCCCTGGCTCACCCCCACCCCCAGCAGCAGTTCCCTTGGGCCTCTCCCCAGACCTCATCCTGGGCCTGGACGGGATGAGATCTGGAGGCTGAGCCCGTGGTCCAGACCAACTTCCACTTGGAACAATTTACTGTCTTTCTCCACTTCTTTCAGACCACCCAACTCTGTCTAAGCCTCCTCCTCCTCTCCCATTCCATTTCTAAAACCTTCAAAGAAAAGAGAGCAAACCTGTTTCACAAAGGCCCCAGCTGTGGAAATTGGAGAGAAACAGAGACCCATCTGCCAAGGTGACCCAGGACTCAGCAGAGACCTCAAAAACTCAGAGCACAGTGAGGACAGGGTCCCTAATGGCCACATGAGACCTGATTTCCAATTCTACCTCTACAACTACCGAGCTGTGTGATTTTAAGCAAGTTGCATCCCTCTCTGAACCTCTTTCTTTTACCTATACAGTAAGCCAGCTGGGGAGACTATGGTTTGGAACCCAAGCTGCCTGGGAGTTGTTTCTGAAGACCCTGGGGAGGAGTTCACACGGGTGACCCCAGGCCTCACACCTCATTCTGCATGGAGCAGCCCGGCTCTTCTCAGCTTTATTTCTAAGGTTTGGATAAGGTTTCACTTGCAAAAAAAGGTTTCATGGCTGTGAAACAAAGAAAGAAGAAAAAGCTGAAATCCATTGTCCCAGAGGTGACCTCCGAGATTCCTTTCTTCTCCGCTCTTGTTTTCGTTAAATCTCCACACACAATTTAGATCCCCCCTTCCACTGGACTGACCTCAGTCACACGTCCCCTCTGTGGTCCCTATAGGACGGTGCTAGTAACCAGGCCTCACACCCTGATTTGGGCTTGCAAAGTAGATCCCCACACACTTCTGGCTGGCTGTGGGAGACATGGGCCCCACCCCAAGGCTCAGGAAACAGGTGGCCCCTGCGGAGATGAACAGCCCAGCCAGGATGGCTGTGCCAAGTATGGTCTGAGAATTTCAGCCAAGATGGGGTGCAGTAGCCAGGAAGCAGAGGTGGCCGGGTCCCGAGGGCAGGCCCCAAGGAAGAAGTGGTTCAGACCCAGGTACACGGAAGCTCAGATGAGATTACCCTGGGTACAGTGGGGGCACAGCAGATGGACCAGTCTGGCTTCAGGGGTGAGCAGGGAGGTAAGTCGGCAGGATTCTCATGCTGCTGCCTGGATTCAACTCCAGTTAGGACATGGGCAACTCAATCATGCTCTCAGCCTCAGTCTCTCCACCTGCCCTAAACCATATCTAAGATTCCACTCAGTTCCTGTGGTCCTCCTTCTCTTCTGCCTTGAGCCCTTTCCTGGAGGTGATCTGCATCAGAGGTTCCCACGGGAGAAGAGAAAGACACGGAGTGGAGTTGGAGGCCTAGAGAAGTCAGACCAACCCCTGCCAACAGGGGTCCCCAGGCCTCCATACTCCCAAGGTCAGAGGGGTGGAGGAGGGTAGGAGAGAGGACAGGCAGGATGCATCTGGGCCATGTCCCACCCCGTGCCGCCAGGTCCTCCTGCACCTGAGGAAGAGGTTCATCAGCAAGCCCGGAGGAATCCCAGCTGCTCTGCGGGGACAGCTCCTCATGAATATTCATAGACACCGAGCATGAGACCTTGTTTGCATCATCGAATTTCCCAAATGCCAAATGCCATGACAAACAGCAGTGCTCCCCTCCCCGGGTGCCCATCTGCTGAGATGGGATGACCTGCTCTCTAATCAGATCTCCTCTGCAAGCCACCACCTCCTCACCTCCATTGTGTGCCTGAAGCCAGGCCCGCCCGATGCCCCGAAGCCCCGCTGTGTGTCAAGACCCTCCACTGCCAAACCCAAGCTGAGCAAACAAGAAGGTCGGAGCCAGACAGGTGGGCTGCCAGATCCAGGCAGGCGAGGGAAGGCAAGCAGTCTCCAGGCTGGCACTGCTGGCAGAGGAAGGAATGGATCTGGGAGGGCTTGGGACCTGAGCTGCCCCTCTTTCCCACTGAGAAAAGAGACAGGCGTTGGGGCTCCAGGCTAGGTCGTCTCACCACCGCGTTGAAGGCAACACAGGGAGAAAGAAAGAAAAGAAGGAAGGAAAGAAACATTCCTTAGCAATGCCTGGAATCCTACCATTAGAGAAGCCTTCATTAGAGGTGGCCAGCGCCCTCACCAAAATGCCTCCTTCAAAATGCAATTTCCATTTCGCCCAACCAGAGGCCCATCAGTGGAGGACTGATGAAATAAGCAATGCCTCCCTCATATCCCAGAACATTTGCATGGCCATTAAAAAGAATGCGGTATAGATTTTAAAAAATAACAATGTCCACAATGTGTTGCTAGGTGATATAAGGAAATTGCAGAGCTATGCCTTTATAAAACAGATAAATAAATAAACTAAATAAGTAAGTTAGTGAATGCACCGGGGAAAACATCTCTAGTGCACACGGTGAAAGTGGCTATCTCATCAGGCGTGAGGATAGGTGAGAAAGGATTGTTCACATTCCACGTAAAACGTTTCTTGGCTCTTTGAAGTTTGAATGTTTTACAGCAACTGATTTTAGAATCAGGAAAACCATTTGGAGGGGTGGGGGAGCAGTAAATTTCCCATGAAAAGAAGATGACAGGGTTGCTGCTCCCAGGAGCCAGGGGGGCCTGAGCCGCTGGGCTGGCAGAGGGGGCTGCAGAAAGAGCGGCAGGTGTGGTCCCCATCCCCCAAAACCATCCCCAAAGGCTGAGCTCCAATCTGGCCTTCTCCTTGAAATCCAGCTCTGTTTACTTCATTAAGTGTTTGCCCAAGGCTCACTCTCTGGAGAAGCATATTAAGTAACTTTTGTAGATTCCTTCCAATTTAACAAAGCATTTACAGTTTCATTCTTTTTTTTTTTTTTTTTTTTTTTTTTTTTTTTTTTTTTTTTTGTTCTTGTCTTAGGAGCGAGGCCCTAGATGCTGGGGAGACAGACGCTAACCAAGCCACAGTTCCTGGCCCCTGCAGTATTAGTTATGTGGAGGGGGAACTTCAACTGGCTGTGTTGGTGCCGCATCCCCAGTGCCACGTCACAAGTGTGCCCAGGGTAGGTCAGAGCAGAGAGGCCTCAGTCCTGAGCCAGCAGCAGAGCTGAGCTTTAAGGGAGCTGAGACATTAGCTGAATGGAAACTGAAGAGCCTTGTAAACAGGAGCCTCCGTCATAGGCCGCCCCGAATGCCAGGCCCCATTCTAAGAAGCGAGAGGCCTCATTTAATCTCCACCGCAAGCCTCAGAGGGGCAGCATCATTATCCCAGTGCTGGGGGGTTTAGGGGATTGGAGAAGGCACTGGCAAGCATGCACAGGGGAGAGGCCAGGAAGTGACATTTCCGATTCACAGCAGCAGAGAAAAGAGTCGCTGCCAGATCCCTGAGACCCCTGCGGCGCCCTGATCTCCCTCCTACCCCTGCTCAGTTTCTGGGCTTGGCTGAATGGTTTAGAAACTCCCCCTGAGGCCCAGACCAAGCTAGGCCCAGTAGCACTGGCAACCCAAAGACCTCGCCTTCCCTCAATCCAGGGGCAGCTGGTTCTGCCTTGTCTGTGCCTTCCAGGACTGAGCCTTCTCAGCGCGATCCCAGACAGATGAGTCCCTCCCACGCCGGGGGTCCCCTGAGCAAACAGGGCTCCTGTGGGCCTCCTCTTCTCTGTTCACACTGTTCCCAGGCCTGGAAAGCCATTCCCGCAACACCGTGATGGACAGTGTAAGAGGCAAATACACCTCCACCATAAAATCTTCTTAGTTTGCTCCAACCTGGACTATTTTCACCCAAGTGCTCCTTTGTCTTTTGACGCTTTCTCTCTGCATGTGTGGGTTTATTTAGAGGGTACCTATGTGTGTTTGTGTGTGCATGCGCAACTAAGTTGTAAGTCTAAATGATAAACCTATAACTAAACTGTAAATTTCTCCGGACAGGTGCGATGCTATAAATGTGTCCCTCAAAAGCGCAGGGGTTGAAACTCCCTCCCCAAATCCAAATGAGATTGTTTTTGAAGGGGAGCCTTTGAGAGGTCATTAGTGGAAACTGCGTGGGCGTACTTGCTCTGTTTCATCACGTGATGCCCTCTGCCTCGTTATGATGCAGCACACAAGCCCTCACCAAATGCCAGCATTACAGAGTTAGACTCCACAGCCTTCCTGAATTTTGAGCTAAATAATCCTCTGTTCTTTATAAACTACCAAGTCTGTGGCATTCAGTTACAGCAACAGAAAACACAGGAAAGCATTGGGAATGTGGCCCTGTTCCTGCTGAGTGCACCATCTTCCCCATTCCACTGCAGTCCGAAAATGAGAATTCTCCATAGCCACACTCATGACTGCAGCCACCAACTCCCACCTCAACCGCAAAGTGCCCTTGCCAGACCCGTGGCTGCACGAGCCCACTCTCCAAAGCTGGATGTTCAGGAAGTGGCCAACACAGGTGCACTGGATGATGCTTAGAGCCCGGTTGGTGGACTTGTATCACCAGTTAACACCAGTGCCTCATGCCTATCTCTCCCTTTCCTGCCCCATGGCTGCCACCCTAGGGCATCTGGGAGGAGGACCAAAACCTTGGGGACAAAAGATGTGTCTCACAAGCCAAGCAAGGGCTCCCTCCAGAGGGAGGCACGGTGGCTCCAGGAGCACTTGCAGGGTGGCTCTGAGCTCCTGGGGGCCCCTCCCCACTGCAGAAGATGCTCAGTGTCCCCAAGGGGGAGTCCCAACCACAGTGGGGAGGGGCACAGAGGGCAATAACAGGACAGGGAACTTGTCCTCAGAAAAA
The DNA here is from genome assembly GCA_004363535.1 of Dasyprocta punctata. Taxonomy (NCBI): domain Eukaryota; kingdom Metazoa; phylum Chordata; class Mammalia; order Rodentia; family Dasyproctidae; genus Dasyprocta; species Dasyprocta punctata. Next base: position 27,027 of record RJWM01009630.1, read on the forward strand.
TAGCTCAGGGAGGTGCCCAGAGTGCCTTGGCTACAAAAGTGGGTCTCTGTGGGAGGAAAAGTCACTTTAAAAAGATTTGTTCTGGTCTCTGAGCAGCCTGGGAGCCGAGTGTCCACTGAGGGAAGCTCAGAAATCTCAATGTTGTCCTCCCTAGTCTCTAGGGTGGAGCCTTGTGGTGGGACTAGTGTCCGCATAAAGAGGCCCAGACAGCTCTCTTGCCCCTTTTTGCCCTCCATGGGACACTGCAAGAAGGGAGCTCTCTAAGAATCAAGAAAGCAGGCCTTCAACCAGACACTGAACCTGCCAGCACTTTGCCCAGGGACTTCCTGGCCTCCAGAGTCACAAGAAAAGAGCATTTGTTGTTTCAGCTGCCCCAGTCTGTGGCAATGCTGCTACAGCAGCTGAACAGACTAAGGCAAATTGGAGGTTCATGATTCTGATCTCTATTCTTGCATATGTGTGAAATTTTCCACAATAAAAGTCAGCCCAGACATGAGACTGCATTTCCAAGTTTCCACCAATACAGTCCTCTCCAGCCTTGACCTTGGCCACGCATGCAGGTGCCACTGGAAAGGGGACTGAACAGCTTCCAGAACATCACCCAGAGGAGAGGGAAGAATGCAAACCCCTATGGGGCCCATGACAGGCTGGCCACTCTGCAGCCTGTGACACAGCTGCCATAACTACTTTGTGTTATTTCCCTCATTTCCCAGAGACAACCACTAATTTGATGTCAAACTCAGGGAAAACACCACAACCTGCCCTGTGTGCTCTGCTTCCTCCTTCCAGGCCTGGCCTTGCCAGCCGTCTTCAGAGATCTTCCTTTCTCTCTTCCTGCTTTGGAGCACAGCTTCAGCGAGGCAGGGCCACTGCACTCTGCAGTATACGAGACATTTGGCAGGTTGTGCCTGGTCCTTGCAAAGCCCTCCAGTGTCCTGCCATTTCCCTTCTCTGATGTCCCCACTCCTTCCAAATCCATCTCATTCACAGAGGCACCTGTTTGGATATATTTTTTGTATGTCTTCAAATATGCATATAACCTTGTGAATTGTGGAGTTTTATGAATTATGGCTTTGAGTGTGTGTCCTTTGAATGTGTGTGCTGAATTTCCTCAAATGGTATTGTGTTGTGAATGCTATTCTGTATCAACACCATGTATAGGATTTGAGATCTATCCTTGCTGCTGACGGATCTGGTTAGCTGATTCCAAGGCTGCATAGGACCCCACAGCACCTGCCCATCACAGTTTACTTTTCCATCCCCTGCTGCAGGACAGTTAAGGGCTCACACCCCCTCCACCACAAGCAGCACATTCTCCTCATGCTCTTTCATTCACCATGAGACTTTTTTTTTTTTTTTTTGGTGGCACCAGGGATCGAATTCACAACCTCGCACCTGCCAGACAGGCGCTTAAGCCACTGAGCCAAACTCCTGGCTCTAGTTTTTTGAGGCAGGGTCGCACTATGTAGCTCAGGCTGGCCTTGTGCTTGCGTTGTAGCCTCGAACTCACAACCCTGCTCCTATCTCAGCCTCCCGAGTGCTGGGATTAAAGGCGTGCACTACCATGCCCGGCCATGAGATATTTTTCAGAATCATTCCTAGGATAGGATCACTGGATCATAAGGCACAAATATACTGAATTTTACAAGTTAGGAATTATTTTGTGCTGCTTTAACAGAATACTTGAGAGTGGGTAATTTACAGAGAACAAAAATTTATTTCTTACAGTTATAGAATCTGGGAAGTTCAAAGTGGAGAGGCTCACATCTGGCAAGAGACTGCTGCATCAGCCCTGTGGCTCAAGACAAAAGAACAAGTGAGTGTAGAGTAAGAGATGAAGAGAAGCCAAACTTGTCCTTTTGTCAGAGAACCACTCTCAAGGTAATAACCTGCTCCTTGATCAGGCGTTAATCCACCTCGGAGAGCAGAGCCCTCCTAATGCTGTTGCACTGGAGATACTTTCCATCACATGAGCTCTTAGGGACACATTCAAACTATAGCAGGCAGCATTTGTTAACTGCCCAGAACAGACTAAAGCACAGTAAACCCCATACACGGTATGTTAACCAAAATAAATAAACAAATAGCACTAAATTTGCCAGATTGCTTTCCAAAACTAGTACAGCAATTTTACACCCCGTACCTGGGCCAGGAGGTTGCTCTCCCTCTAACTTCACAGATCTGCATTTCACACACATGCCTCACTTCTGCAATCCTGATGAGGTCAAAAGTCATATTTCAATTTTTTGCATGTACAACCTTTGATTAATATTATTTGGACCTATGGGTCTGGGATATAGTTCAGTGGCACAAGCACCTGCCTGGCAAACACAAGGTCATGAGTTCAATTCCTGGTACCAAATATATGTGTATATATATATATATATATATATATATATATATTACTTGGACCTAGTTGGGCATGGTGTTGCACGCCTATAAGCCCAGCACTCTGGGAGGCTGAGGCAAGAGGATGGCAAGTTTGAGCCCACCCTGGACAATTTAAAGGTTTAGTGAAACCCTGTCTCAAAAAATTTAAAAATGACTGGGGACATGTTTTATTGTAAAGACCCTGTGCTCAATTCCTGGTACCAAAAATAAATAAGTAAAATAAAATAAATAGTATTTGGACCTCTTTTCAAATATGCATTAGTCATTTTTTTAAGAGTGAGAGCAGTGTTAGAAATATGTTTCCACTTAAGCTCTCAGATCACATATGCTGGAGGCTGCCTACAAGTCTTATGTGGGAAGAAGAAAAAGAGACAGAGGTGAAAAAGACAAAAAAAAAATTGTGGAAGGAAGTAGAAGGGAAAGAGAAAGCTGCTCTCTGTGCAGGTAAGTTCTTTCAGTCCACCAAGGAAACCCCTCCTACCCTTCTCAGTGTCCGACACTGGACACAAACTTGTCCCTGGTGTTTTCTCTGTTCAGGGTCTGGGTGGGGTGGGAACTTTATTTCTAGCAAGTTCTCAGATGGAGCTGATGCTGCAAGTCTGAGAAGCCCTGCAGTCATGCAGCTGTCATGGAGGGCAGGGCCTGGCGTGTGAAAACGCCAGCAAGCCCTTCAGAAGCCATTACAGCCCATCTGGCCACCCACAAGAGCCACCTGTGCCCTGCCAGGGGGAGGTGACAGAGGCCCCTGAGGAGCAGCAGGTAAGGAGCATCCTTCTCGGGGAGGTACCTGGGACGAGGTGTGTATGTGCATGAGAGGGCGCCTCTAATGTGGCCCCCAGTGCCGTGTTGCCTCCCCCTGCTCCTGACACATTGCATTCTTTATTCATCGATTCCATTCACATCCCACATGTCATCCATGGGTCCTTGGGACAACCCGAGGGTGCCCTTTGACAGACGGGAACACTGCGTCTGGGGACAGCTCTGTGGTGAGCATACTGAGCACCTGGGAACCAGCCTGCTGCTGTGATGACAGAGTGGGCAAAGGCCGGGCGCTCCTCTGGAGCCAACAAAGCAGGAAAAGGGCTCTTCGGGCAAAAGAGGAGAGAGAGCAGAGCCCAGCCAGATCAGGCCAGGGGACAATGCCAAGGACACACCTGGATAATGAGATGCAAACTGCCAGGGCTGGGGGCAAACGAGATGTTCATATGCAAATAAGCAGACCAGACCCCAATCCAGATTAAGCTCAGTTTTACTTTTCACTCCTCTTTTGACAGAATCGGTCCCTAAGCTAAGGGGTAGAACGGTCCATTCCCCAGAGCAGGTAACTGAGGCAAGCCACAGACAGTGAGTGAATGGGCTACAGAGAAGCAACTCAGAGGGGGCCCGGACCCCAGCACAGAGCCCTGCTTGCTACTCCTTTGGGTTCCAAAGGCCAGCAGCAGAAGCACGAGTACAGATGAGGGGCCAGGCTGGTGGCAGGAGTGTGAGGCCAAAACGCTGAGGAAATCTAGAGGAAGGACCAGGAAGGAGTCAGGGAAAGGAATCCAGGGCGCTGATATGGAGAGAAAGAAGACAGGCCAAAGGGCAGCAGTGCTTAGCACAGTGTCTCCATGGCTTTCCCAGAGGGGAGCACAGCAGAGGTGGAGAGAGAAAAGCCATAAACCAGCCTGCTCGCTGTGCCGCCTCGAGGGACTTGGTGCAGAAATACACGGGTTCTAATTCCCCTCCGCAGTAGGCGTGTGGCCTTGTGCAGGTTACTTCACCTCCTGGACCTTGGTTTCATCATCGACGAAGTGGGCGCGAGTGTTCCCATCCCTACCTTCCTCACCGAGCAACCAAGGCTGGTGGCATAACGGATGTGGCACGGCCTAAGCCAGGGCCATGCATGATTCCCGGTGGGGAATCAGCCGGCGAGGAAAGAGCCTTCTTCACCACAGGAGCCAGCAGGTGAGCTGGGATGTGCCAGGCTCCATTCCCAGTGTTTTCCGCCTCTTATATTCTATTTCTGGAGATTTAGGGCAATGTCTATGCCCAAAGGCCTCAGAGTCAGGAGACTCAGCCTCTGTCCCCGCTCTGGCACCAGTCACCTGAGTGGCCCTGGGCACGTCACCTCCCCTCTCTAGGCCCAGCTGCCCCAGGTGCAGTGAGGACTTGGAGCTGGCCAGTGTCCAGGTACAGCACAGAGCCTGCTTGTTATGCAGAAGAGGGATCCGCTGGACCAAGCTCGATGGGTGACCCAAGAGAACTTAATTTGTGTTTGGTTTTAGTTTCTGCTGCTTTAGCAAGAAACTTCTCTACATCGCATGAGGAAGGGAAAGCATTTTCACTTCCCTTCAAGGGGGAAAATGGCCCTGCATGTGTCTAAGACATGGGCACACCTTACCCTGTTTTGTGGATAAGTGGGTCTTTTTGAGTCCTTTGTCTGGCTCTCAGACCCTATCATGGGAGGAAAACTGGAGGATAAGGGCAAGGGTTTTATGGGTCCAAAGAAAGGCAGGGTAGAGACATGAGGGAGAATATGGAGGAAGGAACTGGAAGAAGGGGCTCTGGACACTGGGGCCTCCCCAAGAGTGCTCTGGATGGTTGGGCATCCTGTGCTTTCTGAGCTTTTAAGGCTCACTGGACCAGAGATGCCCAACAGAGTTCAGAAGGCCAGAGCTCATGGGCATCTGGGGATGCCAGGGACCCACCTGGGGCACAGCTGAGGAACCACTGATAAGTTCCCTAAGGGCCTTTCTTGGTCCCCAGTGTGGCAGTGAGATCAAGGTGGGGGAACAGGACCCACACCTAGCTGTGAGGAGGGGCACAGCCAGCTCAGAGCTGGGCCGTGGGCATGGCACGAACACCTGTGGAGTTCCTGAGGGTGAACTGTTTATTCCTCTTGGATGTGGAACTCACAACAAAGTCTGCCATGATCATCTCCTTGATTTGGACAGGAGGACAGGCCCCTAACGCCGCATGTGTTAAAGACTTGGCTCCCAGTGTGGCATTTTTGGCAGCTGGTGGAATCTTTAGGAGGTGGAGCTTAATGGAAGCTCTTGGGTCACTGGGGCTGCACTCTTGAAGATGACTGTGGGACTCAGCTTCCCTCCTTGTTCTCTTTGGTCCCAGGCTAGCAATGAGCTGAATGGATTTGCTCCACTACCCTCTCCCAGCAGCACCCCAAGAAGAGGCCTAAAGCACAGAGCCCATCTGGCCATGGACTGAAACCTCTGAAACTGTGAGCCAAAAAACCTTTTTCTCTTGGTAAGTCCATTATCACAGGTAATTGTTAGTGACAGAAAACCAACACACCATCCTTACCTAAATCAAGCTTGACATTGATGGGGCCAAGGAAAGTCTGGAGTCCACTGCAGAAGGCAGGACAAGACTTCACGGCATGGACAGCAGGAAGAACCCAGGTTGTGGACTCAGCAGTCTGCAATCAGGCATGAGCAGTTCTGCCTCGGGCAAGTAACTTAGACTCTCTGAGTCTCAAGGTTCTTTTCTAGAAAATGGAGCTAACACGATGTACCCCTGTCAAAGGACTTAGGGATTTAATGATGTGATGTGAAATATAGATAAAGTCTTTTCTAGCTTCCTGGCATACAATTCCTAACATCCTTGGAATGTCTGAAGTGCTAATTGTCTTTTTTGTACACAAATGAAATGGCCGCTGGCTGGCAGCCCCTGGGCAGGATGGGGGCTGGTCACTGGAAATGCCAAGGCAGGATTCAAAAATTGGGACTTTCAACTGGGTGTGGCAACATAAGACTACAATCCCAGCACTCCAGAGGCTGAGGCAGAAGAATTGCCATGAGTTTGAGACCAGTCTTGGCTATATAGTGAGTTCAAGGCCAGCCTGGACTATTAGCAAGACCCATCTCCCCCAGTTGTTGCCAAAAAACCAAAACAATCAACAAACAAAAAAGAAAGAAAGAAAGAAAGAAGAAAAGGAAAGGAAAGGAAAGGAAAGGAAAGGAAAGGAAAGGAAAGGAAAGGAAAGGAAAGGAAAGGAGAAAAAAAATTGAAACTTTCAGCCTCTCCCTAGCCTAGAGGTTGAAGAGAAGGGCTGAATATTAAGTCAATCACCAGTGGCCCTGTATCAATCACTCATGCCTGGATAATGAAACGTCTATAAAAACCCATAAGGACAGGGATTGGACAGCAGGACAGCAGGACATATGGAGGTTCCTGGAGGGTAGTAGGCTGGGAGATGGTGTGGAATCTCAGCGCCCCTTCTCACACCTTACCAACTATCCATAGAAACTTCCCTGAGATCTGTGAGCCACGTTAGCAAATTAAATCCAAAGAAAGATTGTGGGAACCCCCAATTTATAGTTGATTGGTCAGAAATACAGATAAAACAACCTGCAGCTGGAGATTGGCATCCAAAGGGGCTGGGCCCTCAGCCTGCTGGGTCTGACACTGTCTCCAGGTAGATAGGGGCAGAATTGAATGCAGTTAGGGGACACCTAGCCACTGTCTCCTGCAGAACTGATAGCTTGGTGGGAGGCATCCCCCCACATTCAGTCAACAGAGACTTCCATGCTGATTATTGAGATTAGAGGAGAAACAGAGTTTGTTTATTCCTGTGTTCTTGGAAATGGGATGATCTATTTAAGTTTTGGCACAGCATGTAGGACAGAGGACTCCACAAGTGTGCTTTGTTCTTATGACAGCCCCATCCCTCAGAACTCCCAGAAGCGGCCTCTGCCATCCCCATGACGCATCTGCTGGCACAGGCCAGGCTCAGGGAACATGAGGTCCAGATGTCGGCATCTGCCTGGCAGCCTGGGTCCCCATATACCATGCTCCTCCTGCAGCCTCCAGGCTCCAGAGGGCAGACTCCTCCCAAGAAAGGGCAGCTCCTGGGGGACCCGACAGGGAATGGCAGGGCCCACAGGTGCAGCCCCCGCCACTGGGAATTCCATGGCCAGAGGACCCAGGAGGCCACACCAGGGAGACTGTGCACTGTTTCTGCTTCCAGTGGTGCTGGCTCCCAGATGGCTGTCAGCCGGCCCAGGGCCCCCTCCAGAATCAGCAAGCTTGGCCTCTCAGGGCTCTGTCACCACAACTGAGGGTCAGCGTGCATGTTCAGGATGCAGCACCAAAGGACTCCTTTTTCAAGCACAAACTCTGACCTGCAAGGTGACCTCCCTGCGAGAAGCCACAGATAAGGCCTGAGAACTTGGTTTGCTCTCAGCAGGAGAATGGCTCCTGCTAATTTCCTCCAGTATCCTCAAAGAGGCGGCATTCATGAGGACGGTCAGGGCCGAGGCTGTCTTGCAACAGACGCTCATGGGTCATCACCCCTTCCTCCTCATAGCCACCATCATTCTTCATTGTTTACTGTCTCCACCGTGCAGGTGCAAACCCCATGAGGACAGGGGTTATGTCTGATTTGATCTTCTCTGTATCCCCAGCACCTACCGCTGATGTTTGATGAATGAATAAATAAATATTTTTAGAATACAGATGTTAAAGTGGCTTGAAAAGACAAAGCATGGCCAGTGTGATGCTGTAATCCCACCTACTTGGGAGGCTGAGGTGGGAAGCTTGCAAGCTTGAGATGAACTTGAGCAATATCATGAGATCCTGTCTCAAAAAAATGTCTAAAACCCTGGGAATATAGTCCAGGATAGAACACTTGCCCTGCATGTGTGAGCCTCTCAGTTTGAAAGGAAGAAAGATAAATAAAGGAAGGAAGAAATGGAGAGAGAGAGGGAGGGAAGGAGAAAGCATTGAATATCGTTAAATCAGGCAATGTGGAAACATTTCATCAGCCCAGTGAATACTGCAGATGCTAATGCCTGATGGTTTGCTAAGACCTTGTGGATCCCACAAGACTCTGTGTATAAAACATTAAATCTAGTACAACATTTATACATATACCAGCCTGACAGCAAATCATCTCTCCCCTCTTTTTAGATCTCACCCAAGTCTATTAAAAGTGAATCCAAGGGGCTGAGCGTGGTGGTACATGCCTGTAAACCCAACACTGGGGAGGTTGAGGCAGGAGGATCACTGCAAGTTTGATGCCAGTCTGGGCTACAAAGTGAGTTCAAGGCCAGCCTGAACTACATAGTGAACACAGTCTCAAAAAGAAAAGAAAAAAAAAAGATAAAAGTGAATCCAAGCCCAGTGCCATGTTCCTGTAGTGCCAGCTGTTTGGAAGGCTGAGGCAAGAAGATCACTGAACCTAGAATTTTAAGACCAGCTTGGGGAACACAACAAGACCTCACCTCAAAACATGGGGGGAACTAGTGAATTCATAGCAATACTGCCAGGAATTGTTGAATAACTGTCACTCATTGAAGGACATCCAAACTTGAGCACTTTAAAATGTAGGACTTGTACTGCTCCTAGAATGTCCTCCCAGGTATTTTGATGCTACCCTGATGCTGAAATCAACAGAAGGAAAATGAATATGAGGCCCCTATGGAATCCTGAATGCACTGTGGAATGGGACTTCACAGTCCCCTTGTTAGCCCATTACATCACAGATGCTCTACTTACCCACCCCTGTGCCTCCTCTGCCACAAGATGAGATCTCTAAAACCTGCGATGTATTGCTCTCAGAACAAAACAATAGCTTCCAGCCTTCATAGGGCAACTCCCTGCCAGGATATGTTGCTTCTTCAAAAAGCAATGGTGGAGCAGCTCAGTGGTAGATGCTTGCTTAGTAGCTGAGAGATCCTGGGTTCAATCCCCAGGACTGGGGAAAAAAGGTAACGGTGTGCAGGTGTGACGGTGCACACCAGTAACCTCCATGGGAGGCTAAGGCAGGAGAATTGCAAATTCAAGACCAGCCCAGGCAACTTACAGAAACCCTGGCCCAAAATAAAATTTTTAAAAGGGCCAGGGGAAGGGCTCTTGTGTAGCATACACAAGGCCCCAGGTTCAAATGCCAGTACCACCTCTCAAAATCAAAGCGACAATAGCAAAACCAGTATGACTCCTACTAGGAAAATATCCCATGGTATTAGACTCACCATTCTGAGGTCACTTCCAGGACTAGCAAGCCATATGGACCTCTAAATCCTCACCAGAATGTCATAAACAAAATCCACCTCTGGTCGGTGACACTTCACCTCGCCACAAGACGCCAGAGACTTCTGATACGCCAACTGCTCACCACTTGAGAGCAACATCATCTGGCCATGCATTGATAACGAAGCCCGAGAGATTATCACAAGAGTCAAGATGCCTTAAAACTAATTCTATGTCCTTGCAATTACAAACCCTTTTTGCAAATCTTTCCCAAGGACAGGCCTTCCCTCTTAATTATGCCACAATGTGCATCCCTGAAATTAGAGGCTTCTGCTCCGCATTATGACGAGATGCTTATCTTCAAGCTTGAATATGCTCTGTGACATGCTGATGCGCTCAACTATCCACTATGCCAGATTCCAGAAAGCCCCACCCCCACCGGCACCCCACCCCACCCCCACCCTGCAGCAGCCTTTGGAGAGGAGAGATGAGTGCAAAAACAGAGGGATGAATTCAACATGGTAAGGGGCACGGTAATCACCAGGGGTTGCAGGAAGAAATGATTAGAAGAGAAGCCCACTCCCCTAAAGGAGCAGAGACCCCCTCCTCCCACCTCAGCAGCAGAATAGATGGTGGGAGGGGGCCTAGCCAGAGAACTGTGACATGTGTCTCTGTTTCTGAGGCCCTTCCAAGTTAATGGGGGAGGTGGGCACACCAAGGTGACAAACCTATTGTCCACATCAACAGGATAAAGTGCTGCAGGAACTCTGGAGAGTAGACTGAGCTCAGGTGGACCAAGGGGGAGCTGAGGAGCATGGGATCTATACAAAGGAAACTGGGCTCTCTAAAAGTAGTTTTCCAGTAGAGAGGGATAAAATTAAAACTCAGGGACTGGAAAAGATCTCCCAAAGTCCCCCAGGGCAGCAGGAACAAGGGGAGCACAGAGGTGCAGTGGAGAATGGCAGAAATCAGCAGCAGGACACCAAAGGCAGGCCTGGAATGCAGCATCCAGGAGCTGGAACTTCTGTCCTGGCTGACCTGAGACAGTCCCAGTTTCCTTCATCACCCCATGGTAACTATTCCATTTCCCCTACATTCTCAGAAGTGTCCCTGTTTAGATGAAAAATGATATGGTTGCTCAAGTTAGCAGCACCTTTGTGCAACCAACTATCGCAACCACCAACCTCTAAAGGACCCTGAGGGTCTGAAAGAGCTTTTTCTAACCCACATCAACCCACATCTTCCTTCCTGCCAGAATGCTTTTTTCCCTGAGCACACAGTCCTTTCTCCCTGCCATCATCATCTAGAAGTCCACTGTGGGTGCACGCCTCTAATCCCAGCACTCGGGAGGCTGAAGTAGGAGGAACATTGTGAGTTCGAGGCCAGCTTGGGCTATAATGCGAGCGCAAGGCCAGCCTGAACTACATAGTGCAACTCCGCCTCAAAAAACTAGGGCCAGGAGTTTGGCTCAGTGGCTTAAGTACCTGCCTCGCAGATGTGAGGTTGTGAGTTTGATCCCTGGTGCCACAAAAAAAAAAAAAAAAGGAGTCCACTGTGTACCCAGAAAAACAAAGATGGTTTATTTAAATTTTAGAAAGAAATGAAGAGAGGCTTTTGCAAGACCAGAGTCCAGGAGCAAATAAAAGGATAAGCCACAGATAGGGAGAAAGTAGCTGCCAAGCATGTGACCAAGAGTGGATTTATGGAGAGAAATTCCTACAGAGCTGTATTAGTTAGCTTTTCCATTGCTGAACATGGTACCCGACACTCACAGTTCAAAGGAGGAAAGGTTTAATTCAGCTCATGGTTTGGAGGGATTCAGCCTAAGGCTCCAAGGCAGGAAAGAGGGTGGAGGAAAGTGGCTCAGTTCATGGCAGCAGGGAAGCAGAGCAGGGGAGCAGAACCAAGGAGAACCAGGTGAGGGACCTGATGCAGTACCCAAAGCCGCATCTCTGTGGCCTGCCCAGACACACCCAGGAGCAGGCACTACTAATCTATTACACCCTTCTCAACCCAATGAAGGTGATATGCTAGGATTAACAACCACATGAGAAATAAGGAAAAGACAAGCACTCCAAGGGGAAGACGGGCAAAGAACATGGATACACGATTCACAGAAGGTGCCCAAGTGTCAATAATCATGAAAGGACGTTAAGCCCCACTGGCAGTGTTGAAACAAACATTAAACAACCAGGTGTCATCTTATACTCCCCAGATTTAAAAGATAATTAAATCTGACAGTCTCCAATGATGAGCTAACAGATACCTTCACACATTGTTCGGTGGATCTGGCAGGACGATTTAGCCGCCTCCATGAATGCAGAAGGTGCGCATCCTCCATGATCCTGCAACCCAGCTCTTACTTAAGAGACAGTCCTCACTGTCTGCGCTTGTACTTTCCACTGCTTTGTTACTCATGGTCAAATGCAGTCCAAAATCATTAAATGGAAAATTCTAGAAAGAAGCAATTCATAAATTCTAAATAACTTTCGTTACAACATACTTTTGAAATTTTTCTATTTTATTATTAGTTATTGTTGTCAAGTATTCATGGGAGGACATGGGACATACACCCAAGGATAGGGAGGACTACTGCTCTGTGTGTTCTAGAAAAGCTGTCTTAGCCACAGGATAGGAGACCTATGTCTCCCTGCACATGTGAATATTGAGGTATCCAAGAGTAACAACTGAAAAAAATAGAAAATGAAACTAAACATCTGTTAACAGAAGAAAGGATGAATGATGCTGGTATAGAAATACAGTGAATATTATACAATTGTAAAAATGAATGAACCAGAATTACAAAAATCATATGGTAAACATCAATAATGTTGGAGGGTAAAAAGCAAGTTTCATATTTATATAGTATAATGCTGACTATTTACACTTAAAAAAGGCAAATGTCATATGTACATGTAAAGTTATACATGTGTGTATAAACATGTCCTTTCCCTCCTCTATCTTCAACCAGTCCTTGTTGGTCCTTTACCCAGTTAGTCTTCGTCACCTAAAAACATCTACTTGCACAAATTTCCTCCTCCCTTAGTTGTCACAGGAAAGAACACAGTTTTGCCTCCTAGAATGACAAATACTAAAATGTTTGATACAGTCCAACAGAAGCCAAGGGAGAAATCTGTTCTCCTACACCTGGGTACAAATAGTACCATATAAATCATTTGTCTAAATAAAACCCAACTTAACCACAAGTCCTCAATCTACAGGCTGGGCAGGAAACTCCATCTTGGTCAGGATTTAGAGGATTGGTGATCATACTAACACACTGGGAAGATTATACATTCTAAATTCAACCCAAGACAGGCACCTCTGAGATGGCCAGTGTTCCAGCTACCATGGTCTATTCAAAAGTACCACACCTGTAATCTCAGGCACAATGATGCATTACCTGTAATCCTGGTACTCGGGAGGCTGAAGCAGGAGGGTTGCTATGAGTTCAAGGCCAGCCTGAACTACATAGTGAGACACTATCTCAAACAAGCAAACAGACAAAGGTACCAGCTCCTCGCCCTCCATGCAAGACAAGGCTCCCAAGACCCCAGCACTTAGGACTCTCACTCCTGGAATGTAGAAACCACTACATCGAAGGTCCAGCCACCCCCTGAGGCCCTTTGTGAATTGAGGGCAGGTCCTTGGGACTTATGGCAATCTGAAGCCATAACCCTTCTGCAGTGAGCCACCTCCAAGGTTGTGCTGCACCCTTTCTTGTCAAATCCTGAAAGACTATGGGACTGGGAACAAGAGTCCCCGTGGACAGCTCTCCCAATGCATTGGCAAACCCTGGGGAGGATGGCTATGGTTGTGTGGGAATTAACAGGGCTGCATGCCTATAATCCAGGCCAGTGACAGTCCTGCAGCCTGGGCACTGGCTTTTGAGTTTTCACTCTTCTTGACCTTAAGTTGACCACTTTTGCCTGAGCGAATCCTCACGGATGGAAAGAGGAGGATACCCAAGGTGAAGATCTTAGATTTACCCAAGAGGGGACTTGAGGTGGTCACATGTGATCTCCAAATTCAAAAACATTGCAATCATTTTTACCCGGGCATAGGCATTATCAAGGGATTTATCTGTGTCTCTTTCTTCTGATTTATCTGTGCTTTTCAATTTTCCAAAATTTTCTAAAATGAATGCATATAACTTTTACAATATTAAAAATAATAAATTAGCCAGGTGTGGTGGCACACGCCTTTAATCCCAGCAATCAGGAGGCGGAGGTAGGAGGAGAATTGTGGGTTCGAGACCGGCCTGGGCTACAACATGAGCAAGGCTGGCCTGAACTACATAGTATGATCCTGCCTCGAAAAAATAAAAAACAGGGCCAGGAGTTTGGCTCATTGGCTTCAGTGCCTGCCAGGCAGCTGTGAAGTTGTGAGTTTGAGCCCCGGTACTGCAAAAAAATAAAAATAATAAGTTATTAACATTTTCTGAATATTTTAAAATAGCAATTCTTTGGGGCCCAAATTCAAATCTGTTTTCTCCACATGCTGCTGCCCACAGCCCAGGGTGTGAACCTTCCTCCTCTGAAATCCTGAGGTGTCCGATGTCTCCCGCACATCCTCTGTCCAGACCATGGTCATGGATACGCAGAATTTTGCTCTGCTGCAAGCTGCCACATCCCTGCAGCCCTCAGTTAGCTTTGTCACCTTTCTGGTCCCCTAAAGAACTCTGCATGGCTCCTGTCATGCACTAATAGCAGGCACCTATTCAATCATGATTCCTTTGATACTGCCACAAAGTTGGGCAGTGTCATTGTCACCCTTACTTGGAACATTAGGAAAGTGAAGCTTAGAGATTGCCTAGCCGTGAGCTTCAGGACAGAAGGAAGACTGGAAGACCTTCTGATTGACTCTGGGTCCTCATGGCATCACCATACTTGTCACTCAAGTTCAAACCAAGCAGTAGACACTGAGCCTTCACATTTGGTTTGGACTAAATTGACTGCTGTTATAATTTAGGTCTAGAATGCCCCCACAAAATTCTCATGTTCAGAAGTGGGGCTTTCATAAGGTGACTGGTTCATGGGAGTGCTACACTCATCAGCGGATTAATTCCCTGAAGTGTTCAAGGCTGCACATGCTGTTAGGTGGTGGTCCCTGGGATGTGTCGCTGGGGACACTGGAAGGGTATCTCTCCCTCCCAGGGTCCTCCCTTCTCTTTCTGCTTGAAGTGAGCAGCTTTCCTCCACCAGGTACACTTGCCACAGAGCCAGCCAGTCTTGGACTGAATCCCCTGAAGTGTGAGCCAAATTAAACCTCTCCTCCTGTGAGTTGTGCATGTCAGGGATTGTGTCCCAGCCACAGGGAAGCCAGTCAATACAGCCACCAGTTGGGGCAAAGGAGAACGCATCACATTGGAACAGAAACTGGGTGCCCATAGTTCAAGGCTGTGAGCGTCCTCTTTCTCTTCCTGCCATGTCAGGCTTATCTAGAGGTCTGTGATTTCAAGGGAGGGGGCAAGTCCAATTCGGAGATGTAGAATAAGCGATCTCCCCAGGTAACATGCTAAGATCCTGTTCTCACACAAGTTTCTTGGTCACGAGAGGTATTTTGAGCTCCTTCTGCCTGATTCATGGTTGAGAACTTGGGCAGAGAGGAAAAGGTGTCACATAAAAATCCCCTCAAACCCCAGCAGTATTCACCTGACCACAGGAAACCCCACATCCTTCTTTCTGTTAAATGTGTTGGGTTAACTCCAGGGCAAATTTCCCCAAACTCAGCACTGTTAATACTTTGGGCTGGATCACCTTTTGCTGGAAGGAACCATGCTGTGCCTGATAGAGGGTTTCACAAGCCCCTGGTCTGCCAAGGGATGCCAATAGTACATCCTTGGTAGAGATGCTGTGGTTTGGATATGTTTTAAGTGTCCACCCAAGATCATGGGTTGGGAGCCTGGTCCCCAGCGTGACAAGGTCAGGGCAGAGACCTTTAAGAGATGGAGCCATGAGAGGGAGTTCCCAGCTCCTCCCTCTCACTCTGACTTCCTGTCTTGCCAAGTGACCCACACGCGCACAATGCCATCCACCAGGAAGTCCCTAAGAGCTGAGCTGCAGGTGACAGCATGCCCTTGAACCTCCAGAACTGTGAGTCAGATAAACTTCTTTTCTTTCTAAGAAACCAAGCCTCGGATATACAGAAGATCTGACCAATACCGGTGATGATCAAAAATGTCTGCAGGCATTGCTAAAGTCCCCTGGGGGCCCTCCAGCTGAGAACCACTGCTCTCTTTCTTTTTAAATTTTCCATTTAACCGGTATAATTTAAACATAAAAATTGTACATTAACGAGTTCCCGTGTGATGTTCAACACACGGATACATTGTGCAACACTCAAATCAGGTCAAACACATGTATCTCTTTAAATATTTATCATTTCTGTGTGGTGGAAACATTCAGAATCTTTTTCTTAGCTTTTTGAAATATGCAGTAGATAACTGTTATCTACAGTCACCCTGCCATGCAATAGGACACCCAAACGCCTTACTCCTGTCCAACTCTAACTTAGCTCCCCTGATGGGCATCTTCCTATGCCCCCTCCTCTGTGCTCCTGGGCTTCTCACCCAGCGCACAGTCAGGATTTGAACGGAAGTATCGGACTGGAACTTTCAGGACAAGACATAGCTCCGGGATAGAGCACTCACCTGGTAAGCTCTAGGTCCTGGGTTCGACTCCCAGCACCACTGAGAAAGGCAGGAGAGGAAAAGGTGGGACTGGCACAGGGAGAGTGCAAACTGCATAAGAAGGATAGGAGCTTTGATACCAAGTTCAGGCGCACTGCTGAGTAGCCACAGATACACACACTCCTAGCAGAGAATGGTTAATCACAATAGAGAGCTGTTCATTGAATAGTCAGTGAAGAAATATATATCCAGTTATGGATCAGGTATTATTCATTAGGCCCTGTGCTAGATGTGGGAGATACAAAGTTCAAGAAAATAAGTGGTCTTTACCCTCACATAGCTTACCCCGTAGTGGGAAAATAGACAGGCGTGATCCACTACAATAAAGGGTGGGAAAGGTTATGGTGAGGAAGTACAGGAGCCTCTGAATAAACTCAAACCAGGTGTGATGACATATGCCTATAATCCCAGCACTCTGGGAGGCTGAGGCAGGACGATCACGAGTTTGAGAAAAACCTGGAAAAATTAGCCAGATTGTGTCTCAAAATAAAAAGTTAAAAATTAACTGGGAATAAAATGCAGCATGAAGGCCCTGACATCAATCCTCAGTACCACAAAAAAGTAAATAAAGCAAAAACCTCAGGGCTAAGAAAGCCTCCTTCATATGACCTCAGTCTATAAAGCTTCGGCCTGCACAGCAAGCTGCCCTTTTCCCATCCCAGCCCCATCCTCACGAGGCCCCTCTGAGCTCCGGAATCAGGATTCTGACCACAGTCGCCTGGGACCAGGTGGGCCCGGAGTACTGAGGGTGTGTCGGGATCTGGTCGACTTTGCTCCCAGTAGAAACTTCTGATTCCATTTGAAGCCAGCTGGGACTGCAGAGTAATCGAATTAGGCAAATATTATGGGGAAGAAAATGGGCCTGTAAGTAGCTTAAAGTGATGGAAATGACCTGAAGGTGGCCATGCAAATGGTCTGTATAATATCCTGTAATAACCCTGTCCAGGCAGCCCGAGGAGGCAGGCTTCCAATAATGAGGTGTCTGATTAGAATAATATTCAGTGGGAGCCTGTGTGAGTGTCTGCATAAATCAGCCCTGGAGAGCCTCCCCAATTAGCCAGGAAGGAGACAGGCAAGGTGGGTGCCAACTCTGCACCGGAAGGCTGCCGGGCAAGCTGCAGAGATGAGGGAGGAAAACTAATCATCCTCATAACACTCCTTGACATTTTCTAGTACTTTACAGTTTGTAACCCCTTTTCCTGGATAATATTTCATCTGATCCTTACAGTTTGCTTAAGGAGTCAATGAGGTAACTGCTCTGGGGAGTTAACATTCAGTTTGGGTTGTGACTGTAGCCCCGGCAGCCAGCATGGTGCCTGGCACATAGTAGTTGTTCAATAAATGGAAGCAGAAAGATGATTTCCCAGGCATCTACTTTTCCTCAGAGAGCTTCCTTTCCTGTGTTTCCCCAAACAGTGGGGAGAGATTAGCATTGTTCTCAGCTGCTCAGTGGTCCTTATGTGTCCTCCCCTCTCACCTTCAGTTGACAAGAACAAGAGTGAGGCAGAACTTTTCAAAGGGCCCCACCTGTCCAGGGCGCCTTATTTCATTCAGTAATTGGATACTGAGTATCAATGAGTCATTCATTAATTTATGCACTTTTACATAATGTATCATTCATTCATATAATACTCAAAAATAATCACTGAATATGTTGTGTGGGCCAGGGTCATGGGCAAGAAGGGAAGATACAGGAAGGCAACAGTCCTGAAGGCTGGCATTGATAAACGACAGTCACCAGTGGTCATGCCCGTGCCTGGGTACCAGTGTTTACAAGTCACAAGAACAGGGCCCTGTCAGTGGTTAGTGCCAGGCCACACATCTTCAGGGAACCTAAACACTCACAATCCTTACCCCGGCAGCCCAAAGACACTCAGTATGCTGCCGAAGATAACATAGCTGCAAAGACGCAACATTTCTTTCACCCAGAGTTTCCAATTCCAAGTGTAGGCTTTTATATTCAAGCAAATGTATGTTGAAGCCAGACTCATGGGCACACCAGAGGGCAGGCTGCCAAGTGACCCTTCACCCACACTCACCCAAATGCCTGGGGTCCACACGCACAAAGCCGCCCACAGAAGCACCTCGTGGGCTTTTTGCTTCTGGTACCAACGACTAGCAAGTGGTGAGGAGCAAAGAAAGGACTGGGCTAGGAATTGAAGGACCTTAGCCTGAATTGTTGAGACTCAGGAAGCTTTGACCAAGATGGAAAAACTTGATCCACAATGACCCTGACATGATCACCCAAAATCGGCGCAGATTTGAAGGCTCCTTACATGTAATCTCCCTGTGCATGCGGGCATGCTTGAGCCCATCTCTCCCCTGCAACAACAGAGCAATCAAATGTAAGGGCTCTGAGGCCATAAGCACATGATGGCAAATGTCTGTAATCTTTTTTTTTTTTTAACACCTATATTCTTGGCATTCTCAAAGGCTGAAGCAGGAAGATTGCAAATTTGAGAAAAGCCTGGACACTTTAGCAAATTAGCAAGATCTTGTCTCAAAAATAAAACCTAAAGAAAGGCTGGGGGTATAGTTCAGTGTGAAGGCCTTGATTCAATCTCCAGTACTGCAAAAATGGAAAAGACAGACAGACAGAAAGAAAGAAAGTGCTCTAGGAGGAATTCTTGAAGTTTTAACCAAAAGCAGACATTTCAAGAACTTACGCCATCAGCCTCAGTCTAAACCCTTTGAAAGGGGCCCAAGTGAGCTCTGCAGACCACACACACACACACACACACACACACACACACACATGCGCACACACGCACACACACATACTCACATCTCCATAGACCTCCTCCTCTCTTGCATTAACCTGCGGCTGTCAAGCACCAGAATTCCAGATAAATAAAAAATGAGTTCTTATTCAATGGAATTGTTTTTCTGTTTTGTTTAATTACTAGTGTTGTGACAGTATTGTTTCCCCGGCATTTCCAATGCAAATGTGCAGTGTTTCTAGTTCATTGTGAATTAAGCAGGGTTTTATGAGCCAGCCCTAGAAAACCAACCACCACTTAAAAGACTATCCCTATGGGACCTGAATGTGCCAAATTCCAGAGATCCCACTTGGACAGAGAGCCCTGGCAAACAGTCTCTTCCACGCTGAGGGCTGCCTGGAAAATGCTGTGTTTTGAGGGCTACATTTTGCTTTTCACACCACTCTTACTAGAATCACAGGCTGTGAGGGTGAGAAGCATCCTTAGAAATCACTTAGTCCACCCCCTCCTTTTACAGAGGAGGAGAATGTTTACATGTGAGAAAATAACAAGATGAAGTGACATGCCCAATCCTCACAGCTAGACAGTGACCCGGGTCCCCAGACACCTGGTGCAGACAGCAGCCTTTTCAGATGACTGGAAAGGCTGCAGCCACACGACATCCAAGGAGGAAAAGAAAGAGAACAATAGCAGCCAACATTTATTGACTGTGTGGTGTGGGCTGTGCGCGATGTGAGGCACCGAAGCTTGGTTACTCCTCCCAGAGGTACAAACGGTGTGATGATTGTCTCCACCGCCCACACGAGGCTTAGCAGGGTAAGCTGTCGGCCCAACGTGACAAGAGAGGTCCCACAGCAGGGGTGAGGTCAGGCCGCCACACTCCCTTTCAGAGTTGTGCAGTTTGCCTCCCTGTCCCACCATACCCCAGCAAAGACCTTGGCTCCCCAGTTACTGGGTGGCCTTAGTTTCTCTTCTTTGGCACTGCTGCAGGGAAGGTGGCCTCCAGGTGTAGGATTTCTCTGTTGAGACGATCCAGTAGGACCACTCATAGTCAGATCAGATGACAGCCTCATTGGCCAGAACACCCTCCCTCAGGAGCACAAACAATATGACGAATAAAAATAGATTGATTTTTATAAATGCATTGCTGAGATGATGGAAAAGTCCTCAAAGGCCAAAGTCATCAGAAAGCCCAATGCCAAGAGGCAAGTGCCTACCAGGCCCGGGGTGAAAGGAGAGATGAGCACAGGAACTCTGTTGGCCTGGATCTCCGGTTTCAGGGGATCGACAGAAACAGAATGAGCTCAGGAGGCAAAACCGGGGGAAGCAGATGAGAGATTTTTTTTCTTCTTTGTAGCAGTGGAGATTGAGCCCAAGGCTTTGCACATGCTAAGCAAGTGCTCTACCACTAAGCTACACTCCTAGCCACGTTGTTTGTTTGCTTGTATTTTTATTTTAAGACAGAGTCTTGCTAAGTGACCCAGGCTGGGCTCAAACCTGTGATCCTCCTGCCTCAGCATCCCAAATAGCTGAGATTATAAGCATTTGCCACATCACCCCTCCCCTGAGAATTTTGGGTCTCATACTCAAAAATTACAGGACTCAGCAGAAAATGAGACACACTATAGGGAAAAGCAGAAGATGAAGAAGCAACGTGGATTCTAAAATACTGGAGCCAATGCCAGACAATGAGAGTAACAGTAACAAGTAACGACCCCAGGATTCGTACTAGGAACTGGACCCCACGCTACGGGCTTCATGGGAACATATCCCTGCAACCTTGAACTTGCACATTGAAAAAACCAGTCAGTCAGTGATTAGCTAAAAAAAAATAGGCCTCAAAAATCAGACCTGGAAAGATTTTTATCGATTACCCAATCTCATATTTTTCAAACTGCAAGTCAGGCAACTTTTGGTTTAAATACATGAGAGAGGCATGTGGATGACAGATGGATGATGTGCACACAGTATATGTATTAAATGTACCCATAGATATACGCATGTATATATTATGTACAGTCACACATTGCTTGATGACAGAGGTATGTTCTGAGGAATGTACAGTTAGGTAATTTTATCACACAAGCATCATAGAATATATTGTTATGGCTTGTATTTAGATGTCCCCCCCAAAGCCTCATATAGTCACAAATGGGGTTTTTTCAGAGGTGGGTGGCTCTAGAGTGTGTGATGCTGGGTTCAAGCATGTGGGATTACTAAATCATGCCACTGATTGGCTTGGCGTCCCCCTAGTCCCAATAGCCTAGACACAATATAAAAAGGGCAGAAAGACGTTGTTAAGGTCCCTCCCTTGTTGCTTTTGCTACCTTCTGGCCACCATGAACAGTTCTTCTCTGCAAAGCCACCCTGTCTTGGAGCCAGTCAATTATGAACAGACACCTCCATGTATTCTGAGCCAAATAAACTTTTTCTTATTTAACTTTGAGTGTTGGGTATTTTGTCTCAGCAACAAGAGAAAAAAAAACTAGGACATAAACTAATACAAACTCAGACTGCTGTGACATGCTAGGCCATATAATCTTATGGAACCACCCTCACATATTCATTTCAGTGACTGAAAGTTTGCATGGCACATAGCAGCACACATACTAGAGAATACTGATAAAGTCCAAGGCCATCAATTCCCTTTGTGGGAAACTGAGGCCAGACAGGATATAACCGAAGTTCTCATTTGCATGATCAGGCAGAATACAGACGAAGACCAGGCCTTTCTGATGCCCCCTGACACCATGGCACCAGATGGCACTCATTGCCTTCACCATACTCAGCCCTGGGCCAGGAAGCTCCATCTTGTGCTCCTCAGGGAGGGAGCCACACAGCAAGTGGAACCTGCACAAAACTGAGCAGGTGGTGCCTCGATTTCAGTGCTTCTGACTCTCAGGGGAGGCCCCCTCCCGGGCCCTCGCTTCTGCAGAAGCCCCAGAGCCCTCCTGCTGTCTCTGCTCTGCCCCGGCAAAGACCTGGCCTCAGGACAGGACTTAGTAACCTTCTACACACAAAGCCATCTACAACTCCCCTGCTGTCTTCTCCATGACTATTGGCTCTTGTCCTGAAAGATTAAAAGTTTAAGCCAATGACAAGAATTTCTTACTGTAGAGTTTTTCCCTGGCATCAGCAAACCAGCAAAGAAGGCACCAAGGGTAGCAAGGGGAGGGGAGAACCCACTCAGCCTCTTTGGCACCTGGTACAGACATGGGTGGCCCAAGGATGACTTAGGGGTCAGCCTTAGACCCCTCCTTTGATCTCCCCTAGCTGGTCTCTTCTCTGACCTGGAGCTCTGGAGCTTTTCCATTTGCAAGATTGATAAAGAGAATAACAGATAAGATTATGACATTATTAATCTGCTATTTTTTAACACACTTAGCAAAATTTCTAATTCTAGATAAAGTCTGTCCCTTCAAAGCCTTCACCTTGGGGGACATATCATTTATTTCAATAATGCTCCCGTTTATTTCAGGGTCTCTGTTTTTGAAATATTAAGAATTACCATTATGAAATGTCTGCTACAGATCAAAACCTACACCAGGCACTTTACCCACTGTGTCTTATTAAACCCATGAAAGAACTGTCCCCTTTTAAACAAGACAAAGCAAGTTTTATTGTAGCTGTATCAAACCTCATCAGTGGCCACAAAAACTCTAATCCCTAATTTTAGTCATTACACTCAGCTCTCAATGACTCTAGGCTGTTCCCAGAAATCAAATGTACCCTTGAAATGCAAAGAGTGATCCCCACAGAGAACAGTCAAGAGAGTGTGTCACACGCTCAGCTAGATTTCCCAAAAAGGAGTTCCAGGAATATTTTGTTCCATGGCAACATCTTCACGATATGTTCATGGCCTCTCAAGACGACAACTTTGATGTGTGAATCCTGTGTGATTGTACATGAGTGTATGCACGCATGCAGGTGTGTGGGTATTTTTAATCAGCCAAAGAATATTAGAAACACAGGCTATATCCTCACATCTTTCTGAATGTCTGGTCTGGTACTCTGAGAGGAGAAGGGTCAGAACGCGTTACAGAATTTTTTTCCTGCTGGGTGAGGAACGTGACCACCATGTTCCCTAGCATCCTTCTGTCTGATTCTTTTCCTGCCTTCTCATGCCATTGACTGACTTTCTAGTGACTACACAATTCTGGTGACAGCGGGGGTGCTTGGTTTCCAGCTGAAGAGTTCACCTTACCTGGAAGACCCTCCCCTGCATATGTAAGACCTGTGGGGGTCCTCAGGGAGAAGTTTGGGGTTAGCACACACTCCTCCCCCTTCAGCTCTTCTCTTGATGTGGACAACTGAAATTCTTACAATTTTACATTGATGTTTTGCAAATTCATGGTCAAGCTCCCTTCTAAGCAGACGCAGGCCCCTCAGTCCCTCAAATACAGAAATTCATCTTTCTTAAAACTTCCAATACCCCTTTGCTCCCCTCAGCCTGTGATTCTTGTTTCATTGAGAAAAGAGAAGCTCCCATGGCTGTCCCTGCCCCTCGAGCCTCTGAGCCCCGCTCTCTGCCTCCTTCCTGTGGCAATGACCAGCAGGAACAGTCAGGAACAGGTGAGTCACACAAACTCCTCAAATGCTTTCTTCCCAGGCTGCCCAGACAACACTGTCCAGTGCTCCTTCTGCAGCCTCACTGGTCACCTGCTCTCCGCTGTCTTTGCCAATGGGCCCCTCCCACCCCTGCTGCCCGGAGAGCCCAGAGACCATCCTTGGACTTCTTACCCTTCCTCGAAACATTTTCAAGGTGGCTCATTCTGTCTTTTGGCTTTTAAAATACTCTCTAAGCACTAAAAATGAATGCATTCATTCATATTTCCCTCCCAGATTCCCCCGAGCTCCAGAGTTCTGCTTGGTACCACTCTCCCTCCCCCCATCCTCACCAGCGGCCACATCCTGGTCCACCCCCACAGGACCACAATCTTCCCCCAGACCTGCTTCTCCTCAGCCGTCACCACCATGGCCGGGGGCTGCTCCATTCTCCTGGGGGCTCAGGCCAAAAACCTCAGTCATCCTGCGTCTCTCTCACTTCTCACCCCAGCAGGAAGTGTCTGACCATTTCTCATCACCTCCCCTACTTACACCACCATCACCTCGTCTGGATTATTACAGGAGCCCCTCTTGGCTTCCACTCTTGCCTCCCAAGGCCTGACGTTCTCAGCATAGCCGCAGACTGACCTGTTCAAAATGAAGTCAGATCCCTAAATTCAACAGAAAAATCACCCCCACCATGCAGTGACCCCAGTGTGGGCCCTTGAATGGGCATTCAGTAACTGTCCACGTGATGAAAATTTTTCCTTGTCAATTCTCTTTCAAAGACCCTGTTGCAGATTGAATTGCGTCCTCTAAAAATGATATGTTGAAGTCCTAACCCCCAATATCTCAGCATGTGACCTTCTTTGGAAACAGGGTTTTTGTGAATGCAACCCAATGAGTTAAGATAGGGTCATACTGGGGTAGGTGAGTCTCTAACCCAACATGACTGCTGCTCTTGCAAGACAGATGTATGAAGAGACCAAGTGTCATGTGACAGGAAGGCAGCGATGGGGAGATGAGCAGAGGCCAAAGACCACCAAGTAGAGGCCAGAAACCATAGGAGGTGATGAAGAATCAGCCCCTACTGTTCTCGGTGAGACACATGGCCCTACTGCACCTTAATTTTGAACTTCTGGTCTCTGTGCAACAACAAATTTCTATTGTTTCCAAACACTAGGTCTGCTAACCCACAATGTGGGAGAAAGTGTTTGCCAGCTGCACCTCAGACCAAGGGTTACTATCAAGAACATATAAAGAACTCAAAAAAAAAAAAAATCAGTCCTCCCAGATTTAAAGACCCAATCCAAAAATGAAATGAGCATCTGAGATGAATACACACTTCTCAGATGAAGAAACGCAAACAACAAATAAATATGTGAAAAAATGTTCAATATCACTGGTCATTCAAGAAATGCAAATTAAAACAACAGTGAGATTCCATATCACCCCGGAAAGAATGGCTAGTATCAAGAAAACCAATAACAAATGCTAGAGGGGCTGTGGAGATAAAGGTACCCTTCTCCACTATTGATAGGAGTGTAAACTGGTGCAACCACTGTGGCAATCAGTGTGGAGATTCCTCAAAACCTAGGACTAGAGGTCCCATTTGACCCAGCTATTCCCCTTCTGGGTATTTTCCTAAAAGAATTAAAAAATCATACCACAGCGATATATGTGCACCCATGTTTATAGCAGCACAATTTGTAATAGCCAGATCTTGGAAACAACCTAAATGCCCATCCACTGAGGAATGGATAGAAAAGATGTGGTATTTTTATACAATGGAATACTACTCAGCCTTAAAGAAAGATAAACTGGAGACCTTTAAATGGATGCAAGTTGAGACCATACTCATAAGTGAAATAAATAAGACACACTTGTGTAGACATCATATTGTCTCACCAGTGTGAGAGGCTGAAAGAAACAACATATGTATACATGTATGGATATACATGTATATAAGAAATGGTTAAGACAGTTATACTACTGATTTCTCTGAGTTCACTGAAGGGAAAGATTAGTGCTGGTATTGTTCAGACAATTGAATGCAGATGTCATGTGCTCTGGGTGAATGATTTGGGGATGACAAAGTGCAATGTATGTACCATTATTGCCCCGATTGACGTGTTTTGAATTTTTTTTCTTTTTTCTTTTTTCTTTTCTTTCTTTCTTTTTTTTTTTTTTTTTTTTTTTTTTTTTTTTTTTTTTTTTTTTTTTTTTTTTTTTTTTTTTTTTTTTCTCTTTGAAATAAAATGGACTTGGAGGGAAAAAAAAGAACCACTGTGTCTGTGGCAGCTGTGGGACACTAATACAGACCCTCAGGACCTGAAGCAAAAGGGCTCCTTTGGGGGCTTGCAGGCTCATACCCTCCCAATACTTGCCAGCCTTCATTTTTCCAGAGTCCTCTGGCTCAGAGCTTTCTGCAAGAGAAGCCCCTCACTAAATGTTAATAACATTGTTTCATTTCATTATATTTACTTTCATGATTACCATTTATTTCTGGCAAGTGATAACTAGTTTTCCCTGCACAACAGCAGAAAAAAAAATACCACTTTCCTTGTCGGATGCATAGTGTAAGTTAAAATGAGTTTTAAAATATTATGTTGCTTTATTAGGAATAGCATGAAATTATAGTAAAAATAAAATAGCAAAGGTGAGAATAGTAACTGGTTTGGCACATACCATCTTTTTTTCCAGTACTGGGAATCAAACCTAGGAAATGCAGAGCTACTCACCTAAGTTGTTTTTTGTTTTGTTTTGTTTTTTGTTTTTTGTTTTCTTTGAGACAAGCTTTCACTAAGCTGCCCAGGCAGGACTCAGACTTATGATCTTCCTGCCTCAGCCTCCCAAGTAGCTGGCACATACTGTCTGAGAAAGATAAGACCAGATGGCCACTATCAATCTCCTTTTAATGTCTCAAATCATAAATGAAAGAGAGATAAAAATAAAAATTACAACACATCCAACAATTACAGAAAGCAGGCAAAACCATCATCCACACTAATATTGTCTTTTCACCCCTTTTCCCCACTCACTGGTTTTACCAAGGCTCAAGGCCTACCTGTGGCCAGGCTCTCTCTGGGCATCAAGGAAACCCAGGCTGGTAAACCAGACTCCACTGAGCTGAGAGTCAGAGGCCCCTGGCAACAGCCTCACACTATCACTGCCATGGAGAGTGACTCAGGGCAAACCCTTTAGATTTCTTGAGACCCAGGGTCGCCACTGCAGGGGAAGATAAGGCAATTTCCAGGTTCTCTTTCCACTCTGGAGGCTGTTTTCCAGGATGTCAGTGATTTAGGGCACTTCCCTCTTAAAGGGACACATTTCATTCAAGAGACCTCAGGAAAGTGCTGAGCAGATTCACAGGGCTAAGTCCCCACGAGACAGTGTCCAGACTAAGCAGGCAGAGACAGGTATCATTTGGAGTTTTGGAGCTGAGGGGCACTTCTAAGACCAGCCAGTCCACAACCTATCCCTAGTGAGGCCTCCAGCATCCAGACCATGCCTCCTCCATGGAATAGGACTCTGCCCCCATCACGGCCTTCCACTCTGTTGGGAATTGTAAAGCCAGGTTGCACACTGCATTTAAACTTTTGGAGAGCAAAATGAAAGAATTGATATATGTGCATGTTTTACACACACACACACACACACACACGCACACACACACACCACAGAGTTGGGGGCAGGAAAGGACCAGGGAGAAAAATCAGCTTTGACAACCTAATAAATGTCAATTTCTGAGGGGGGCTGAGTTGGAAGATGAATCTTCAGAACTTTAATTGGAGACATGATGCTCTCACTTTGTCGGCAGCCCCGCCTGCCGAAGATCCCTCCGCAGATAGCAAGGCCCTTGGCTCATTCTAATTGACAGGAGGCCTCTGTGGGCTAGGATTTGTTTCTGAGATATCTAGATGCAAGAAGTGAGGAGTGAGGCTTCTGATGTCCCTTGGAGAGGAGCAGAAAAACAGCAGGATGTGGGCCCCCAGAAAGCCCAGCGGGCTGAGCATTCCACAAATCAAATGGACATGATTCAGGAGAGGCAAGACCCTTCCTGGACAGCACTGTTCACTCCGCACAGTGGCAGGTCAGATGGCTGCTTTATGGTGTCCTAATCCAGGGACGCGGGAGAAGGGAAAAGGAAGGACAGTGGATGGGAGGAAGCCAGGGCCTGCCCGGGAGGAGCCATGGTGCCTGGGTTAGAGAGAATCACTCCAGAGTCAGGCTGCATGGACTCATAGCCGGTGCCACCACTGCCAGAACTCTGGGTCCTGTACCTCAACTTCCTCATCCATATTACAGATGGGATCCAGAATGTACCCCCAAAAGGCTCACTGTGTTGAAGGTTTGGTTGCTGATGGACTTTGGGGGAGTGATTGGATCATTAGGGCTCTGACATCATCACTGGCTTAATTCACTGATGAGATCATAATGTGATGGCATTTTGGGAAGGTGATGGAAACAGGAAGTGGAGCACATTGAAGAGAGTGGATCATGGAGGCCTCACTGGAGGCTGTATCTGGCCTCCAGCCCGCTCCTCTTGCTCTCTCTAGCCCCTTTTTCTTCCTGGCAGCTTTTCTCAGCCATAATGTGTTGCTTCACCACTGCCCAGGGACAACAGAGCCAAGCCACCATGGAATGAGACCTCTGAAACCACGAGCCAAAGCAAACACTACCTCCTTTCATTTGTTTATGTCCGGTATTATGTCACAGCAAAAGAAAGCGGACTTATATAGTCTATGAAATGGAAATCATCACAATCTTCAACTCAAAGCTTTATGAGAGGATTAGAAGGGCCAAGGCAGGTAACTTAGGGTTAGGGTCAGGCTCAGGGTGGGGCAAGTGGTGCACTCTGCTGAAACCCAGTGCTTCTAAGACTCAAGGGTCATAAGAGTTGTCCCTCAGCCAAGCGTATCTGTCTCTGCCAGAGCTTGGGAGCCAGCTGCAAACGGGCAGCATGATTAGCAGGATCAGCAACGGTCACCACTGACCCCTGTTCCACCATGACACTCACACCAAACACTTTTTTGTGTGTATGCGTGGAATTTGAAACCAGGGCCTCACTCATGCTAAGCATGCCAAGCACCCACTCTACCACGGAGCTCCACCCTAGACATTGTCTGATGGAACACTTTTCCTTCAAGACCCCCCACTCCAAACTCTCCTGCTCCCCAAAAACCCCAAAGCATTCTCTTTTGACCTCCTGCAGACTCTATCTTAGCCCTGCCATTTTATTTCATCTTTCTATTAGTAATAGTCCAAGCAACCAGCATCTGTATAGAACTTCAATTTATGAAGCAGCTTTTTTTTTCAGTACTGGGGATTGAACCCATACCCTTGAGACTGCTAAGCATGTGCTGGACCACCGGGCTATACCTCCAACCCTTACAAAGCAATTTTTCATTTAGGTTTTTGAATTGCTAATACAGTCACATGGCACACAAAAAATTTTTAATCTATAGTAAAAGGCAAACAGAAGGCCAAGCATGGTGGCGCATGCCTTTAATCCCAGCACTCAAGAGGCTGAGGTAGGAGGAGCATTGTGAGTTTGAGGTCGGCTTGGGTTACAACATGAGCACAAGGCTGGCCTGAGCTACATTGTGCGACCCTGCCTCAAAAACTAGGGCTGGGAGTTTGGCTCAGTGGCTTAAGTGCCTGTCTAGCAGGTGTGAGGTTGTGAGTTTGATCCCCAGTGCCACAAAAAAAAAAAAAAAAAAAAGGCAAACAGGTAGGAATCTCCACAACCCATTCCCCCATTGCTACCCTTCCAGACTTCAGTCTGTCCCCCACAGACAACCATTGTTATTATTTCCACAAAGATCCTTCTAGAGTTTCGTTCTGTATAATACTCAGGCGAATGTTCCTATTTCCCCTTCTTTAAAGAACAAAATGTAGCCTACTCTACACATTTTTTCTATGTGCTGCTTTTCTTTACATGACCTCTCTTACAAGCGATTGCAAACTATCTTTCTCTTCCCATTTTATAGCTACATAATTCTCCAACATACGGGTGAATCAAAGCCTTTTAGAGAGTCTCCCACCAAATCATTATTACTACTGTTATTATTATTGAGTGCTGGGTGTGGAACCCAGGGCTTCATGCATGCTTGATGCGCTCTATCACTGAGCCACTCCTCCAGCCTAAAGAGAACCTGCTTTAGCATCTACATCATTTCAAATCTTTTCCTGTTCCAAACATCACTGCAACAAATAGACATAAACAGATCCTTGGCACTTATGCAAATATATTTATAGGATAAATTCCCAGACGTGAAATTGCGAGGTCAGAAGATATGTGTACTTAAAATGTTGATAGATATTGCCAAATTACCCTCCATAGAGGTTACATGCATTTATCTTCCCACGAGAACGATGAGAGTGCCTATTTCCTTACAATATCACTATTAACGGTATGTTAGCAACGTTCTGGACTGTTGCCAATCTGACAGGTGAAAAAAATTGTTTATTGCACAGTAATTTTAATTTACATTTCTCTTACTCTGAATGAAGTTGAGCATCGTCGTGCGTATTTAAGAGCCATTTGTATTTCCTCACCTTCAACATACTTTGCTACCCATTTGTCTCCTTGGGTCTTCACAATACCCTTGTGACATGCATGAGGCAAGTATTCATAATATCTGCATTTTAAAGTGATGAAGCTAAGACTGGAGGCATTTAAGATTCCAGCTCAAAGCTGTAGACTGGTGTGGAAAAGCCAAAACGCCATCTTTTTTCCTTTTTTTTTTTTTTTTTCTGATTGTTTTCTTTTTCATCTTATCTTCTCAGTCAAGGAGTGCAATTCCTCTCTACCTTTGCATCGCCCCAGGAACCGAGAAGGAGACTGAGATGCGGCAGAGAGGGAGCCAGGGGCCTGGAGTCCGGGGCCCTGGCTTTTGCTGTCGCTCAGTGAGTTATTGGCTGTGCGCCTCTGGGCAAGGACCTTGACTCTCAGGGGCGGACTTTCCATATCTGTAAAACCCAGATTTGAGCTAAATCACCAAGGCCCCTTCTAGGAAATGATTATAGTGGGAAGCACTCCATGAATCTTTTATTATTATTTCTTTTTGAGCAGAGGAAATAAACCTCCCAAGATGAGAACTTCCAAACCCTGCCCATTTATGTGAACCTAGTTTAATCCGAGGCGGGAGAGAGGAGGTTGGGAAAGAGTGGGGACTTTGGGCAGAGCTGGGAAGGGAGGGAGCTGCTTGAGTGCTACGCTGGATGCTGGACGCTGGACACTGCCCAAAGTGAGAGCCCGTGGAGAGATGCGTCAGTCTTGACGTCCAGTTTGAAATAGGCCATGGTGGGAATAGTCACACTATGGCCATCAGCAGGTGCTGCAAATAATAGTGTCTCCACCTCCTATGTCCAGAGCTGACAGCTCACCCATATTCACCTCTGCCTGAAGGTTAGCAAAAAATAAATAAATAAATTTTGGGCCTGGTGGTGCACACCTGTAACCCAGCACTGGAAGGATCATAAGTTGGAGCTCAGCCTGGGCAGCTTAGTGGCTTAGTGAGACCCCGTCTCAAAATAAAAAATAAAAAAGGGGCTGGGGATGTAGCTCAGCACCAAGGCCCTAGGTTCAGTCTCTAGTATCAGGGGAAAAAAAACATAAGTCAAAGGGGCCCTGGGGAAGTGAGAAGACTCCCAGGGATCAAGAAGGGTTGGGGAATTGACACACACTTTCCCAGGCCACTGCCGTGCTCAGCTGGACATCAGTCAGCCCCAGCATCCCACATCACCCCCAGCAGGGAGAGCTGAGACTCTGAAGCAAACTGCCAGCTTCTGACCTCTGCTGCACCCATTCCAGCTGTGTGACCTTGAAAACGTTCCTGGCGGCATCTCAGGTTGCTCGCCTGAAAAATGGGGAAGTAACAAGATCATCCCTTCCTCAAGGGGGTTTTGTGAAGGTTGAATAACTGCGTTGAAAGTATGCAAATAGTGCCAGGCCATGAAATGTTCAGGACCTGATAGCTGTTGTTGCTCTCTCCTTATAGCTACAGGGCAAGCAGGTTGAGCTGTTTTCACAACTCTGCCAGGAACTGAGGGATCTTGGGCGATTCCCTTCTCCCCTGTTAGCCGATTCCGTATCTGCCAGGCAAGGGGCATCCGAGTGTTCTGAATGTACGGCCCCAGGCACTAACACATCACACCTCGAGGGCCTGCCAGCCTCCCCGCTAGACTTCCTGTGGTGGTCCTATGCTGCTTCCTTCTGTGCCACCACGCTGGCCAGGTCACTGCTAGAGGTCACCGCAGAGGTGGCCTCGGCAGGGGGATGAGGGAGGGAGTGCAGGTGGGCTCTCCCTCCAGCCACAACCCGCCCTGCTTTTCTCAAAGCAGTGACTGCTATCAGGCACACCATCAATGGTATTTATATACTGTGTTTGGTTATCTACCTTCTTCCCTAAAAGAAAGTAAACTCCACAAGGGCAAAGATTTTGTTCTTTTGTTCACTCTCTGTGGCCAGGACCAAGAGCAATGCTCGGCATTTCATTAGTGTTTGATCAATATTTGTTGAATGAGTCAAAAAATACATCTCCCACCCTCAACCCAAACACACACACACACACACACACACACACACACAGGTAATCTCTATCCAGATCAGATTTCTAACTGTCACCTATTTCCTGCTAAAATGATCACGATTGAGGTGCTGGTTGATAATGAACTCCAGGCATGACCATTTTATAGAGATATTTGCATTTTACACAGCAGGCTTTTAGAAATGATAAAATCTTATGAGCCCACAGAGAGAAGCTATCATGGGTAAATTATATGGGGGAGGAACTTGGGTTCCTGTGTGGCAGATCAGCACACAGGAGTCGGCCCCCAAATCACACAGCCACCAGCCTCAGCCCACGGAAGGCAGCTCAGCTCTTCCAGTCCAGGGAAAGAGGCAGCCCAGTCTTCGCCACTGATCCCATGCCTGCTACTCTGCCCAGTCTAGCTCCTTCATGGAAGGACTCACGTGGTCTTTGTCTAACAAGTAGATTGCTTAACAAGGTGTGGAGGTGCATGCCCATAACCCCAGCACTCTGGAGGCTGAAGTCGAAGGATTACAAGTTTGAGCCCAGCCTGGGCAACTTAGCAAGACCTCCTCTCAAAATAAAACTTTGTAAAAGGGCTGGAGATATAGTTCAGTGCAAAGGCCTTGGATTCAATCCTCAATACCACCACTGCCACCACCAAAAAAAAAGGTGGTTGGTTTATGCTGGGCATGGAATTGGAGCACCAGCAAGCGTGGCTCTCTAGAATGGGGCTCCTGGCCAGGACGGGGTGACCCAGTCCTCAGCTCACAGAGCCTGGTGATGCAGTGAGGTGTTTTGCTAGGCCATGACTTCAGGTAGTGGAGACCCAGGATGCTGGCAGTCCACAAGGACCAGAAGGATGAGAGATGTAGCAGGAAGGCCCAGGCAGTCCACCAATAGAGCCCTCCGGGCAGAACATCCACACCCACTCAGTGCCTCCAGCCCCTACCCTCGTCAGCTTAGATCTGGGGAGCCCATGCAAAGAACCCTGAAAACCCAGGGAGCCCAGCAGAGTGTTCCTCTATGTGGGGAGATGCCCTGTGTGGGTCTGAGCTTTCCATGAGGACCCCACCTGCTGAGCCCTTCTGGTGGACACCCAAAATGAAGGGCTCATCCAGGCAATTCCTCCTGGAGGAGCGGCAGCAATAACAGTGAGCAGGCCTGCCTCTATCGGCGACCTCGGGATGCCCACAGATGCCAGCAGTGGCAAACCCAGGGCCATGCAGAATGTGCTTTTCTGCAGATGTGGCAATGGGAGTACCCCCCCCAACCCCACCTGCCCAGTGTGACCAAGGCACCCTCAAGATGCCAGCACCCTCAGAACACACCCACTCACGCCCTGGGGTGGGGTCCTCTCCAAGGGTTCTGGGCTGTCCCAGGGTCAGGACAGGGAGTCCGGTCACGCTGCTCTCCTCCATGGAGCAAGGCAGCATGTACTGGGCCCCAGGGAACCCCGGAACTCTCCACTCAGCCCCTAAGTGCAGTGCTCTGTCCAGATGGTCTCCATTGATCTGCAGGAGATTCTGCCAACTGGTCAGTTCTCCAGGCCACTCTCCTCCGGCTCTGATCTCCCCCTCCTCAGGACATCCATCATCATCCCCCTGTCTGGCTCAGCAGGAAAGGCAGCTCTTAAAGGAGCTGGGCTCACCCCTGCTCCAGGGACCAAAGCCTCCCCCTGCCCTGGCTGTTTGTGCAGCCTCTGATGAGGCAGGAAGCCAACCGGCTGAGCCAAAGTCAGGTGATGCTGAGTTCTCCATACCCACCCCCTCCAAGTGCCCTGTCCCTAGCCTGTGCCCTGCCCCCAGCCTGTGCCCTGTCCCCATGGCTTACAGTCCCATGCCTCATGGAAGCGCAATTAGATGAAATCAGCGTTTGCTTGCGTGAGCGGCTGTTGAGGTGGTAATGACTTATGACACGAGGTCTAAGGACCAGATTTTTGAACCCCGAGAGGTCAACAGGCACCACTATCCCTAGCAGAGGAGGAAACCAAGGCTCAGCACAGTGAAGGAACCGGTCTAGGACAGCACAAGTGTCCAAGGCAGAGTGTCTGGAACTAGTTGTCTTTCTACACTTTTCTCCTTTACCTCCTCCTCCTCCTCCTC
Organism: Dasyprocta punctata; assembly: GCA_004363535.1. Taxonomy (NCBI): domain Eukaryota; kingdom Metazoa; phylum Chordata; class Mammalia; order Rodentia; family Dasyproctidae; genus Dasyprocta; species Dasyprocta punctata. Next base: position 60,988 of record RJWM01009630.1, read on the forward strand.
CTCCTCCTTCTCCCTCTCTCTCTCTCTCTCTCTTTCTCTCTCTCTCTCTCTCTCTCTCTCTCTGTCCAGTCCTGGAAATAGAACCCAGGGCCTCATTCATGCTAGCTAAGTGCTTTTCCACAGAGCTACATTCTCAGTCCTTTTCATTTTATTTTGAGAGAGTCTCACCAAGTTGCCCAGGCTGTACTCAAACTACTTACAATCCTCCTGCCTCAGCCTCCCAAGTTGGTGGGATTACAGGAGAGCACCGCCATGTCCAGTCTCTGCCTGGCCTGGATTTAATCAGAGACCAAAGGAGGTGAAGTCCAGAACTGCCTGCTGAGCCCTGCTTTGGAGTTACCTACCTATTACATGGTGGGAGTGTTGATCAGAGGGAAACAGAGACTGGAGAGGGCCACACTGCCTGCCTTCCGGTGTGGCTCAGTGTGGTGACCAGCAGGAAATGAACAGCCTAGGTCTCAATGGCCCTTAATTAACCTGGCCCCTGTCTGTCTGTCTGTCTGTCTCTCTCTCTCTCACACACACACACACATACACTGGCCTCTGCTGGTGACTTGCCCTAGTGGCTTATGGGGGTGAGCGTGGGAGGCAGAAGACACTCCCTCTTGCCCTCGGCTGTCTGCATAGAGGTCAGAGGTGATGGACTCCATGGACATCGGAAACCTCAACATGGGGACCTGGTCCTGTGCATGACATTCTCCTAAAAGGCAAATTTATCTGAGAGGGAGTTAAAAATGAACTCAGCCTCAGGCTCCTTATTGGGAAATAAGCAGCTTAGGGGTTGGACAGGTGAGTGTTGGCCCCAAGTTCTACTTCTGGCACCACCAGAGGGACAAAAAGAGGCCAGCTAGGAAAGATAGAGGGGACTCACGCAAAACGGTGGGTTCTTGGCAAGGACAGGCTGTGCTCCAGAGCATCGCAATTCATTCATCTTGAAAAGCACTAGCAGGGTGGGGCACAGGCCTGTAATTCCAACACTCCGGGGGCAGAGGCAGGTGGATCACAAGTTTAAACCCGGCCTGGGCAACTCAGTGACTTAGTGAGACTCGGTTCAAAATAAAGATAAAGGGCCGGGCGTGGTGGCGCACGCCTTTAATCCCAGCACTCGGGAGGCTGAGGTAGGAGGAGCGTTGTGAGTTCGAGGCCTGCTTGGGCTACAACATGAGCGCAAGGCCGGCCTGAGCTACACGGTGTGACCCTGCCTCAAAAAACCAGGGCCGGGAGTTTGGCTCAGTGCCTTAAGTGTCTGTCTGGCAGGAGCGAGGTTGTGAGTTCAATCCCCGGTGCTGCAAAAAAAAAAAAAAAAAGAAAGAAAGAAAGAAAAAAGGAAAAGCACTAGCAGTGGGGCAGAGCACAGGCCTGTAATCCCAGCACTCTGGGAGGCAGAGGCAGGTGGATCACAAGTTTAAACCCAGCCTGGGCAACTCAGTGACTTAGTGAGACTCGGTTCAAAGTAAAGATAAAGGGCCGGGGTCAGGCGTGGTGGCGCACGCCTTTAATCCCAGCACTCGGGAGGCTGAGGTAGGCGGAGCGTTGTGAGTTCGAGGCCGGCTTGGGCTACAACGCGAGCGCAAGGCCGGCCTGAGCTACATAGTGCGACCCTGCCTCAAAAAATCCAGGGCCGGGAGTTAGGCTCAGTGCCTTAAGCGCCTGGCCTGGCAGGCGCGAGGTTGTGAGTTCAATCCCTGGTGCCGCAAAAAAAAAAAAAAAAAAAGATAAAGGGCCGGGGATGTGGCTCACTGATAGAGGTTTTTGCTTTACATGCACAAGGCCCTGGGTTAAATTCCCAGAACTGCCAAAAAAAAGAGGAAAAAAAGTAGATAAAAAGGGCTGGGAATGTAGTTCGGTATGAAAGCTCTGGGTGCAATACCTCATACTGCTAGAAGAAGGAAAGAAAGAAAGAGAGAGAGAGAGAGAAAGAAGAGAGAGAGACAGGAAGGAAGGGGGAGGGGAGGGGAGGGGAGGGAGAAAAAAAAGAAAGAGAAAGGAAGGAAGGGAAGGAGGAGTGAGGAAAAAGAAGAGGAAAGGATCAGAAGGTAAAGAGAAAGAAAAGAAAGAGTAAAAAGGGAAGGTGTGAGGGAGGAAGAAAAGAGAAGAGAGAAGAGAGAAAGGGAAGAAAGAGAAGAAGGGTCCCCAGCCTCTTCATTTATTCTTTCAACCAAGAAATAGTTATTTGTGCCTACTTTGAGCCAGACATCATGCTCAGTGTTGGGGACATAACAATGAATTAGGTAAAGAGTGAACCCTGCCCCGTAGACCACTGTGGTCTAGTGGGTGACAGGACAGTCTCCTTCAGAGTGTTCTCTGGGGCTGGGCAGGGTGCTGCACACCTGTAACCCCTGCACTATGGGAGGCTGAGGCAGAAAGACTGCCTTGAGTTCCAGCCCATCCTGGGCAACTTAAGACTCTGTCTCAAAATAAAATAAATAACAAATGGACTGGGAATTGTGCTTATTGTGAAGGCCCTGGGTTCAATCCCCAGTACCACAAGAAAAAAAAAAAAAGAACGAAAAAGAATCCTACCTCTCCTCCCAACCAAGGGCTCCCAGTGCCACAGATTAACTGTGGAAGGATAAGATGAGACTCACGCACCGCAGGCCTGGGCGTGAAAGGGGATGACTCTCCCTGCCACCTCTGTGAGCTGCTGGGGGCAAATGCAATTGTGGATCATATCCAAGCTCTGTGTGCGCCAGGCACGGCTCTAGGAGCTGTTCGCCTCCCCACGAGCCACTGAGAAACACACTCTGGTCCTCTCCACTGTCCACATGCCGAAACAGATGCTCGTGTCCAGAGGCACAGCTGGCAAGAAGCAGAACTGGAACTTGATCCCAGGGAGTCAGGCTGCGACCTGTGTGCCCAACCCACGGTACCTAGCTGTCTCAAACAGTGTGGAAGCAAGGAAATGTGGTCCAGACTCCAGAACACTCTTAGTATCCAGAACACTGCAGCGCCCACCAGCACACCGATCTCTGAACAGCCACCTGGAGGAACGAGGCCAACCCTGCCCAGGTGCAGCCCAGCTCTGGGACTCCAGCCCCACCCCCTGAGTTAAGAAAGCACCGTGCTCCCTCATCCACTGTCCCTCCGCCCCAACTGCTGCCCTCCAGGTACTCAGGAGCAGGTGTCAAGAGGGCTCCGGGCGGCCAGGTATGGTAGCACATGCTGGTAATCCCAGCACTCTGGGAAGCCGAGGCAGGAGGATGGAAAGTTTGAGACCAGCATAGACAACTTAGTAAGAACCTGACGTGAAAAGAAAAAATAAAAAATGACTGGGAACATAGTTCAGTGAGAAGGCCCTAGTTTGATCCCCAGCACTGCAAAAAGAAAGAAGAAGGAAGAAAGGAGGAAGGGAGGGAAGGAAGGAGAAAGAAGAAAAGAAAGAAAGAAACGAAAGAAAGAAAGAAAGAAAGAAAGAAAGAAAGAAAGAAAGAAAGAAAGAAAGAAAGAAAGAGGAGGGAGAGATGGAGGGAGGAAGGGAGAGAGATAGAGAGAGAGAGCGCTCCAGGATGGCAGGAAAGCTCAGGGGAGAGGCCTGAGAAGAGCCTGGAGACCGAAGGGCTCTGCCCCACGCTGGGCGGTGGAGGATTGGCCTCAGGCAGTGATGTAGCACCGCCAGCCTCGGGGAAGCCAGCCCGATGCCTGATGGGATTGGAGCCCCCCACCATACTGTCCCAGGTTCCCTCACTCCTCCACCTCCTCCTCCCAGCTCACAGACCCCCCTGCCTGCCAGCTCTGCCCTGCCCGAGGTCTCCAGCCGCCCCAGTTGATTTTATAAATGGCCGTGGCAGGAGGTGGGCACCTTGGCTAATTGAATCAGTGCCCAGGAGGCAGGAGGCTGGTTAGCATCTCAGCTGAAAGGTGGTGGCAGCAACAGCTTGGCTGGAATCACCAGGGAGGAGCCCGAGCGAGCAGAGAGGCCGGCAACCAACCGAGGCCTCCATCGAGGCTGAAGGGAAGGGGTAGGGGCCTGGCCACAGGCGACACACGCACATCATACGCACATCACACGCACACGCACGCACACAGCACACAGCTCACACACTCCAGAAAAACAAAACACAAGGGGCAGCAGGACAAGCTTTGTTCCCATTTTTTCCTTCCTTTCTCGTTTTGCTCGGTCTTTTTCTTTTCCCTTCCTTCCTTTCCCCTCCTGCCTCCCTAGTTCCCCTTCCCATTTGAATATTACCTTCTTATTTCGCAATATCTAAAATACATTTTGGTCTTTATTTACATTTTTGGTTCTGTTTAGTTACATTTAGATGCACAGCCACCATTATGATATGTTTGTGAGATCTATCACACCATACACCTTGGTGTATAGTATGAGGTACCTCGATAGTCACCTGATGAAAGCACCAAGCGACAAATTTCTCGGAACATGTTCCCATCATTTAGCGATACATGCCTGTGATCAGCAAACAAAATCTCTTTGTAAGTGTTGTGATATAGCATGATTCTGCCATAAAGAAGGAGAAATTTGAGTCATGTGTTTGAAAATAGATGCACCTTGAGACCATAATGTTAAGTGAAATAAATCAAGCATACAAGTTTAAGTATCACATGATTTCTCTTATATGAGAAACCCAAAATAAAAGCTAATAGGAAACAGGGAGACAGATCTTTTCCAAAAGAGAAGGGGACCAAGAGTTGGAGGAGAGGGAAAGGAGATTAAAGAAAAGAATTAAAATGTGTGATGTATATGTTCTAATGCTCTACGGTTAATGTAATCGCTGTATCAACATTTGCTAATAAAACATTAGAATAGAAGAAAAGTGCCCTGGTTTATAACCTTCTTCTTTTTTTTTTTTTTTTTTTTTTTTGAGACAGGATCTCACTATGTAGTTCAGGTGGCCCTTGAGCTCACTTTGTAGCCCAAACTGGTCTCAAACTTGCAAGGATCCTCCTGCCTCAGCCTCCTGAGCGCTGGGATTACAGGTGTGAGCCACCACACCTGGCTTTTTCTAAGCTTCTTGTGGTATCAACAGCTACCAGAAAGCAGACGCTGGAGCCCAGAGACCCTCTCTGTGTGGAAATGTCCCTGCGTCTTCTGTCACCCTGTCCTTCTGAGACAGGTCTGCTTCCTCACCGGGTCAGCTGGTGGCCTCGCTTCCGTGTGTCTGTTTAAGGAGGGGCTCTGTGGAATGTGCACCGTGCTGGGGTCTGTGGAGCTCCCGGGCACCCCAGCTGCGGCTGCGGGTGGGGGAACCCGGAGATGCTTGGTGGTTGAGTGAAGGATGGATGCACTGATTGTGGGTGACAGTGGTACAGTTGAGGCCAGCTGCACTGGCAGGATGACACCCCCGCCCCATCACAGCTCCTGAGAGGTCCCGAGTCCTCATCTCTATTTCGACAATCATTTAATACTTTCATGACCCCTCCCAACTTCCCCCAAAGCTACTTCCCCCACTGCCAGCTCTCGCCTTTCCCGCTCCATCCACCACTTCCCCGCCAGCCTGGCAAGAGCCAGAAGCCCCTGGACCTTGAAAGTGAGGAGGACCCAAGAGGGAAAGTGACCGAGAGCTCGGTCTGGGGCCCCTCACCTCTGGGCGGCAGGTTCTCCCTCCACAGAGAGGTTCGAGAGTCTGAACGGAGCAGCGGTAGATGCAGATCCCCCAAACTGCCACCACTTCACGGCGGGGGAGGGCGGAGTCCTTGCTTCCGGGCCAGGGCCCCAACTCAGCCAGGTGCCGCTAAGCCCCTGGTGGCCCTTTCCACATGCTGACACTGCCCCCTGCTGGGCTGAGACGGCATGGCCACCTCAGGTGCCACCTGTGGAAGTCGGAATTGTGGCCTCTTTTGCCTAAGGGACCCTCTCCTCTCCAGCTGGCACCCCTTCCTGAGGAGGGGAAGACCAGGCTTTCTGGAAAGAGTGGCCTTCCTGCCTCCAGGATCCTGAATTTGGGATTGGATGTGAACTTTGGACACAGAGGAAAGGGCCGGAAAGGCGCCTTGCCCACTTCCTCCAGTGCACCCTGACCCCAAATCCTTCCCCGAGGTAAACTTAGGTGTGGGCCCACGGGAATCCAAGTGTCTGCTGTCCATCCCCTCCACCCTTCGAGAGCCCTTGCTAGCTCCGGGCCCCTCAGCATGTCAGGAAGAGAGTTCAGCCTGCTCTCAA
>RJWM01009631.1:0-67114 GCA_004363535.1 Dasyprocta punctata
GGCCTGAGCTACATAGTGCAACCCTGCCTCAAAAAACCAGGGCCAGGAGTTTGGCTCAGCAGCTTAAGCGCCTGTCTGGCAGGCGCGAGGCTGAGTTCGATCCCTGGTGCCGCAAAAAAAAAAAAAAAGTCACTAAGCACCTGGCCTGATGGATCCAAATGATGGGTATTATTTGGGCATCTGACAGACTTTTTTTTTGTCTTTTTAAAACTGGGTCTTAGCCGGGCGTGGTGGCGCACGCTTTTAATCCCAGCACTTGGGAGGCTGAGGTAGGCGGAGCATTGTGAGTTCGAGGCCGGCTTGGGCTACAACGCAAGCGCAAGTCCGGCCTGAGTTACATAGTGCGACCCTGCCTCAAAAAACCAGGGCCGGAAGTTTGGCTCAGTGCCTTAAGCGCCTGCCCTGGCAGGCGCAAGGCTGTGGGTTCAATCCCCGGTGCCGCAAAAAAAAAAAAAAAAAAAACAACAAAAAAAAACTGGGTCTTGCTATGCAGTTCAGGCTGGCCTTCAGCTCCCTTTGTAGCCCAGGCTGGTCTCGAACTTGCAATGATCCTCCTGCTTCAGCATCCCAAGTATTGGGATTACAGGCATGCACCACCATGCCTGGCACTGATAAGACTTTTTTTTTTAAAAAAAAATTACTATTTATTTATTTTTGCTGTGCTGGAGACTGGGTCTTGCTAAGTTAGTAAGTTGTCCAAGCTAGGCCTGAACTTGCGATCCTCTTGCATCAGCTCCCAGAGTGCAGAGGTTACAGGACTGTGCCACTAGGCCTAACTGTCAGATGCATACTTTTCAGAGCAGAGTTTAGTTAAACATTTCGCTGGACAGAAATCAGACACTGTTTTATCCAGGAAGGTACATTTTCAAACATGCATGATGTAATTTGTGGGGATTCACAGACCCCAAGAATCTCTAGTCGCATGGGCAGTGAGGGTCTGTGGTTAAGAAACTGGAAAAAGCTGGAGAAGTGGAGAACTGGGCTAGGAACCGCTCCCTCTTGATTTGTTTCTGCTCGTTTGTGCATGAATCCAACATATATTCATTGGGCACCAGATATGCACTAACTATGGTGAAGACTGAGGCTGATTTCCACGGCCTCCAGGGAAAATTTACTGTGTGTCTATGTTGCCACCCAGGGCTAGGCTCTGCCATTCAGCAGTGAAGAAAACAGTTCCACTTGCTCCGACCACTGGGGTCGTGGGTCCATTTGTCCTCTCGGCCTCTGCCCTGCTCCTGCAGATGATGCCAGCTCTTCTCCTGGCCCTGCCCTCTCTTTTTCGCTCTCCATCTCATTCTGGGAATGACAATGCCACTTTCCTGGGCCGGCTCCGTGCAATTCCCCAAACCCTTCTGCGTGCGCAGTTGCATTTCCTTCCCTCGGCAGCCCTGTGAGGCGGACGCTATCACCACCAGCCCCGTGTCTGCCAGTGAGAGGCGGCTGCTTGTGACAAGGGCTGGCTCTTCAGTAGTTTGACAGTGAGGTAGCTGCTTTGCCACACGTGAAACCCTGACTCAGAGGTAGCTTGCTGATGAGCGATTTAGTGTTGGCTCCCCATGGGCTCGGCCTCTTGGACCGGGCGAGGGAGATTATCCGGGTGAAGACATCAAGGCTGAGCGAGGCTGAGAGCCTGAGACAGAGCCAGGGCTGGCTGACACCAAGCAATGGCTCCATTTTGCCATATCACAAAGGGTCATCTGAAGCAAAGGCAAGGAGGATGGTGAACATCTGAGGGAGGGAGGCTGTTTCCATGGGAACCTTGAACCCTAACCAGATGCTGAGTGTGTGTGGGGTGCCTGTAGCTTAAGTGCCTGGTACCCCGCTGGTGGCTCCTCACAGACTCGGTGTGGTGGAGGTCAGGAAAATACTGCAAGGCGAGGGCTCCATATCCCTCAAGTTCCAGGCATCCTGGCAAATGGCCTTCAGGCGTCCCCTGCAGCACGCAGGGCCTTTAGAGGTCACTCTGATCCCTGCTGCCAAATCCCGCTGCTGAACCCTACAGCTGCTCTGCCCCAGGGCTGGTGCCGCTGGAGCTTTCGGTGGCTGCTCTGTCAGTGACTCATCCTTTGAGCTCCCAGGCAGAGGCTCCGGAACTGGAGCAGGAGGCTGGCTCAGCCTGTTCCTGTTTACAGAGGAGGCAGGCTCTGTCCCATTCAGCTTTTCCAGTGTGGCCGGGGGTGACCTCCCAGCCAAGCCTACACAGTCGTAGAGGCCCTGCCCTACAGAACATCACACTCAGTCCTTCCCTGGGCTTCCTGAATCGCTGACTGTCGCAACCTGACATGTTCTGAGGGACATCTGGGAGTGCTTATTTCTCAGGTAGAGAAACTGAGGTTCAGAGAGGGAACACCAAGATTGACGGCTGGTCAATGGCAGAATTTGGGCAGCCACAAGCGCCATCAGCTGACAGACTTGAGCAATAACCATGTGCCGGGTTTGGCTCCCAGGGTTTTAGGCACGAGTACTTTCAATCCTCATAACTATCCAGCAGAAGTAGGTGTGCCCTTACCCACTGCAACCCTTTACAGATGAGGAAACTGAGACACAGGGAGGTCCTTGCTCAGGGTCTGCTAATAAATGGGCAAAAGACAGGACCAGAAGCAGGCAGCCTGCCTCCAGAGCTCACACCTGTAACCAACACAGCAGGTGAGACCGCCTCCCTGGGCCAGGTCCAGGCTTCTGTCTACTGTACCACGTCCCCTCCGAGATGTCTCCAACACCACACCTCTCGTCCACCCAGGTGACAGTGCTTGCTCCACAGCCTAACACTGTGTCCAAAATGGCACCTTTAAACACTGGCTCCTTATCTGAAGGGTTACTGATCCCATCTCCCTGTGGGGACAGAGGGCAGTGTGGCAGGTACAGGGTAAGCTTGGGCAATTTCTAGCAGCTCCCCACTGTGGAAGGTCACCCAGGCAGGCACATGATGAGCCAGGCCTATCATGGGCCTGATGCTATTCAGCACTCACAGCCACGCTGTGGAGTGACATTACTTTTCACGTCTTACCACTCATCTTGTAGAGTCATAAAAGCAGGGAAATTAAGTGACTTGCCCAGGATCACAGAACCAAGAAGTGACCAAACTGGGCTTTTAAAATCCAGATCAATGAGCCTCTGTATTTAGGGATCTTCCACTTATTTCACAAGAGGGATAAAGCAGGACATAGGGCTACCAGGCTTGTTTTGAAGTTTTGCTTGGGTAGAGACTGCATGCAGACTCAAGAGAGGTGCCAGAAGGGTCTAAAAGGAAGAGGCCCAATCAGCTGTTTCTGCCACCATGGTGTCTCTCTGAGAGGGACAGCCTGGCCTTGCTGGGCAGACTGTGGGCTGTTCTCCCTGGGAGAAGCTGGAAGGGTGATGCTTGACTTCCTGCTGGTTTTGCGGGGTGTGTAGTAGGACTTGTAGGGTATGCATTAGGGTGAGGATAGAGTCCCTCAAACCATGCTTTCACTACACCAACATTTACTGAGCTCGATGCCTGGCCCTTCAATAAACTCACCTCCTGCACTTGAGATGTTTTTTGTGTCTTTAACCCAGGACAACAGGACTCCAGTGGAAAAAAGTCTAGCTTCTCCCAACAGAGATAAATGGCTCCTTATAACTCTTCCACCCCTTCACTCCTGCTGACCAACACGACCAAGAGATCCACAGAAGGGGCAGCATGATGCTAAGGGACTGGCTTGGCAGTGAGTTTGTCTTGGATGGGAAGCTGGCTGAGGAAAGACCCCATATCTTATTCCTCCTCTCTGCAAGCCCCAGGTGGGCAGGACGGCATGACAAAAGGAAACGGATTCTAACATAAGAAGTTCTGGACTTGACTGTGAGTGATCTCCACTTACCAGTTACACGAGTTGGGTACGCTGTTTGATCGCTCTGCAACTCAGTTCCCGTGGCGGTCTTAAAATTAAATTCTTACGCAAAGGTGGAGTGCGTGACCCCCTCCCTGGCTGAGTGTGAGTGAATGAAGAGAGGAATGTGGCAGAAGTGGTGCTACAGGACTGCGAGCCTAGATTAGAAAAGTCTTTGCAGCCTATGCTAGTTTCTTGTAAGAAAGCTGGCTGCCCCGAGGCTGCCCGGTGGGGAGAGGAGACTTCCAGGACTGCTTTACAGGTACTGACTCATTCGACCCTCATAACAAGTGTATCACACAGGTAATAGGATAGTCCTTTTTCAGATGGGAGGACAGAAGTAGAGAGTAAGTGCTTTGGTCCAGGCCATCAGCGCTCAAGAATGGAAGAGCCAGGACTTGGACCAGGCAGTCTGGCTTCAGGATCGGTCCTAACCAGATTCCGCACTGCCTGCCTGCTCCTCTGTCCTGAGGGGAGGTTGCCTGAGAAAGGGCTTCAGGCTCTCCCAGAACAGGAAAGGAAGGGGCTATAGGGATGGGTGTCTACCTGTGGTCGAGTTTATCATACCCTGGGTTTGGGGCTTTTTTGGAGAGGGAAGCACAGAATAGTAAGACTGAGACCAAGCAGATGGAAAGAGGTCTGGGAACCAAGGGGGTCTGCGGCTTAGCTGGCGTTGGGGTGGGGCTGACTGCTGTCTGCAGACATCAGAGAGGCTGTACTCTGCAAGGTGACCCACTGGCAGGCAAGAACGGGACCTTGTCTGGAAAGCTCGAGGCGGGCAGGTCTCCAAGGAACTCAGACTAACTCTGGGACTGGACCTTTATAAGTCTGTACTGTAGCTCTTCCTGTTCCAACAAGTAGATTTGTTTCCAGACAGGCAGCTTCTTGCAGCCAGAGCTTTTAGACTCCTACAGACTGGGGTTTGTGGCCCGGTATTGCTGTTTGCTACCTGCGTGACTTTGGGTAAGGGACAATCTCTCTGAACTTCAGTCCTCCCCTGGAAAGTCGGTGTCCTGCAACTCATCTCAGAGGACTTTGGAGACACTGTGAGGTAAAACGTGCCTGGGACAGGTGACTGCTCAATAATCGGCAGCCAAAGCCAGCAGAGACGAGGAGGAGTGGGGAGGGAAGAGTGCGGGAGAGGCAGCAGTGAGGATCACCCTTTCATCTGCCAGATGAGCCCCGGGAAGATGATGGGTGTCCCACCTGGACGTGGGCAGGCGCTTTGAGGTTGCCGGCTGGAAAGTGGGGTCAGCGGATAGAGTGGGCATGGACTGGGGGTGGGGAAAGCAGGGCAGCTTTGTGTCTGCCGGCTAATTAACTCCAGAATGCTAACAAGCCTTCAAAACAAAATGCAACTCAAGTATGCTTTGGATGGAATATAATAAAATGGTTCTATCGGAAATTGCAAACAGCTTTGTTGCAGCCAACAAAGGCTTGGTTCTTTGAGCTTCCCTGGAGTGGAGGCCTAAAAGTACGAGGGTGAAAAGGGTCAATGAAATCTTCAGGGTGTACCCCCCTACACACACCCAGGCTGCCCACGCTGAGAACAAAAAGAACCAACAATGGAGGCCCTGGGAAAATGGTACTAGAGACCCTCAGGGCCTGGGACTTAAGCACAGAGGCATGAGGGGGATGGGACAGCATCAGTGAGCACCCTGTACAACCCTCGCATTTCACAGACAAGGAAACTGAGGCCCAGCCAAGACTGGTTTGCCTTTAACCCTCTGGCTCAGTGCTCTCTCATTACTAAGCTGGAGTAGCAAGTTTAGCAGAGGCTGTCTGGGGTATCTGGGAGGTCTGAGGCCTGAGGCCCCATGGCAGTGGGAGGCTGGGTCCTAACTTGGGGTTCTTTGGTGAGTCTGTTAAATCCCCTTAGAGGTCTAGGAAAGTCTAGGTGACAAGAGAAGAGCAAGACAAGACCAAGACTTCCCTCTGGGACAGGAGTGTCGACAGATTTCAAACCTTCAGGAGCTGCCTCCATGGGGTTCATCCCCCAAACTCACAATTGGACTTGAACTCTATCAGGCTGTGTGACGTTGAGCGTCTTCTTGCCTCTGTAGGCTCCCAGCCCTTTAGTGAATTCAAGAAGTGGGTCTTTGAAAGTCCTTCCAGCTCTGAAAACCTGCAGCGGCTTTAAAGAAAAAACCCTAGGCCCCCTGCTTTAGTTCAATTCAGTGGTTTCCCTCTGATCTTAGGCTAAAGACCAAAATCTTTGCCATGGCCTCTAAGAAAGGGGCCAGCATGCTCTGCTTGTCTCCCCAGACTCCACCGACATCCTCCTCCTCCAGGTTCTTTCTGCTCCAGCGTCTTCCAGGTCCTCTGCTGGAACTGATTTGAAACCAGTGATTCTGCTCCAGGGTGTAAATGCCAAGGGAATTTTCACAGTCCCTAAGGGAGGAAGTGAGCCAACACTCCCTCCCTCCCGTACTACTGGTGGCAGAGTGGGGGAGTAGAGGCACCACTGCCAGGGCGACTGGCAGCCAAGTGTTCAGAGACGTATCAAGGAGTACTTGCAGCAAAGTACAGGGCATGATAAAATACACGGTGAACATTTCACTTCAAAAAACTTACCACAGTAAGGATCCATTTCCACTACTGCCCCTTCCAAGTACTCTCTCTCATTGCGAGCACAATCATCCCACTGTTCTTGCCACTTTCTGAAGCAGTTCTGGAAGTCCTCTTGTGGGAGTATCTGTAGTTGTCATGGCTACCTTGGTGTCTTGAACTGATTCAAAATAGTCACCTTTCAGGGTCATTTTAACTACAGGGAAGAGCCAGAAGCTGCACAGTGCCAGACTGGTGATTAAGGTGAATGAGGACACACTGTAATGTTTTTATGAGCCTGTCTTTCCGTTCTGTGGTACTCAACAGCAGCATTATATATATATATATTTTTTTTCTTTTTTTTTTTTTTGTACCAGGAATTGAACTCAGGACCTCAGGCTTGCCAGGCAGGCGTGTGTCACTGAGCTAAATCTCCAGCCCTCTTTTTGTCTTTTTGAGGCAGGGTTTTGCTACGCAGTTCAGGCTGGCCTTGAACTCCAGACAATCCTCCTGCTCCAACCTCCCAAGTGTTGGGATTACAGGAGTGCGCCAGCACAGGCCAGCTCATTCACTGCATTTTGAATCACATTCTGTAAAACACCTGAAAGAGGACTTCCGGAATAGCTCCAGAAAGTGGCAAGAATCATGGGATAAGCATGTTCAAAGAAAGCGGGGAGAATGTTGAAGGGGATTAAGGACAATGTGTCCTTCACTGTACTATGTTTTTAAAATTTTAAACACTCACCCTATATTGCGATCACACCTTGTACCTATGGCAACTTGAAAAGAGCTCACAAGCACTCACTACTGAGTGCCCAAAACAGGAGCTAACACAATACAGATATTCCTCGATCTAAGGTGGAGTTACTGCGGGATAAACCCACGGGACATGCAGTTCAGCAACACAGCCAGTTGCGGTCCTAGTGGTTTCCTCTCCTGGCTGACGGGTAGCCATGGCTCACTGCTGCTGCCCTGCTCGTGTGGAGGATCACACCGCATACTGCCAGCACGGGGAAAGATCAACATTTAAAGTCTGAAGCTCAGTTTCAACTGAATGTGCACTGCTTTCACATCATTTTAAAGTTAAAAAAAAAATTAAGCCCAACCACTGCAAGTCAGCGAGCATCTGGACACAGGACAGGAAGCATCACCACCCATTCTGCAAGGGCAAAATGCACATGAAACACGTGCCAGAGGGCGGGGCACCGCACTGGGAGATGAAAGGAAATAAGTGAAGGAAACCAGAAAGGGGCCTTGTGCAGGCCACTGAACGTGCACCATGGGCCACGAACCAAGACACGTGACTGACAAAGCTCTGAAAACTCTCGGTAACCCCTTGATTCTCCCCTAAAGAAACCAGAAACAAAACCATTGAGTTTGAAGTTGGACCAGTGTTCAACAGGAAAAGAATAAAAAGAAGTTGATGACCCTTTATCCTACCTACATCCTGGAACTGGACAGGCTGGAAAAGGGCTCAACTTCTTGACAACAGCATCCCCAAACCCCAAAGGGGAAAGATCCATGAGTTTAGCTGCAGCACAGCCAACTATCAAGGAGACCCTGGATCCTCTCTTCCCTGACCTGGTTTACCTACATGACTTCCAAGTAAATAATGATTTTTTAAAAATAATTATGGAAATGACCCCTTAGCATAAAGAAAAATCAAATCAGGGGCTGGAGACATAGCTCAGTGGCATAAGCACCTGCCTAGCAAGCACAAGGTCATGAGTTCAACTCCTGGTACCAAAACAAACAAACCAAAAACAAATAAGAAAAACCAAATCATCTATAATCTTGTCACACTGAGAAAGGCACTGGTTCCCTTTTGATGTATGTTCTGGTATTTTTCTCTCTTAGTGGGTGGACTTTTTCCCTATGACTTCTGAGTCATTTTGTTTTCTTTCTACTGGGAGAGGGGATTCCATGCTTTGCTGGCTGTCTCTGTATACGGGCAGAGTCTAAGAATATATCTCCTTGGAATACAAGGATTCAACTTCTAGGCAATAGGACAGATAGCCTCCTCGTGGCCCTCACTGGTCCCCACCTCCTGGGGTACACATCCCACACGGTACCAGGGTTAGTCTTCATGGCCAACAGCAGGCAGCAGAGGGAAGGCATGTCCTGCTAACATTAGATTAGAAGAGACTGTGGCTTCCATTCTGGGCTCTCTCTCGCTCCCTTTTCCTGCTCTCTTTAATCACTCGCTCTGGGGGAACCAGCTGCCTCAGGCAGCCCAGTAAGGGCCTGTTGCTTGCTGAGGAACTGAGACCTCTGACCAACAGGCTGCTAGGAACTGAAGTGTGCCAACAACCAGTGAATGGGCCTAGAAGCAGAGTTTTAGCCCGTCAAATCTTGAGATTCCTGGAGTAATGGTCAACGCTTTGACATGTGAGAAACTGAGCCAGAATCACATGGTGAAAGCTTTCCTGAGTTCCTGACTTACAAACTGTGTGAGACAACTAATGTTATTGCAGGGTAGTTTGTTGTGCAGAAAAATAAAACTAACACAAGCAGTCTGATCTATTCCTTAGGCAATACAGACTTTCATGACAGGCGGGAGAGGGAGACAAGTCTAAGATTTTGATGCAGGATGCCAGGACTAACAAGTGGGCTGCCCAGACTGGCAGAGAGTGGCACTAGGCTTGGGCCTGGTGAAGGACAGAAGCACAATTCCAAATGATTTTGTTCATGCTGGAGAAATGCTCTGAAGCGAGGCAATGTTCAACAGGAATATAGGCAAGGAGATAATCTTTAAGATCTAATAGTAAGTCTGGGCCTGACAGAGATGAATTGGCTTTCCCTAGGCCTCACGTGTTGGTGCAGAACTCTGAGAAGTCGTAATTTTAACCTGGCTTCTAAACTATTCATATTGGTGGTGGGGGACTGAAAACTGATGGCCAATTTAAACACCACCTGAACTGAATCAGAGTGGCGCTGAGTGTAGAGGGTCTACCTGAGGACTGTCACCAGCATAAAAAGGAGAAGTGGAGAGGAAGAATAGTGTTGTTGGTTCTCCATTGCATTGTGGGTTCTCCTAAGTGTTGTTGTTTGAAACTGCTGGTTCTCCTGGAGGAGTTTGTTATGCAGGCTTCCTTGATATGAACTCGGCTGTTATCATCGGAGGACCTTGGGACCTTGGGACCTTGGGACCTTGTCACTGAAAATGGCTGTAGTTCACTTTCGGGGAGCTCTCGTCCCTACACTGAGCATTGCTTTCTGGCTCTGGAGGGGAAGATGCATGCTGCTGAATTTCCAGGAGAAGCTTGTCACGTAGGCTTCCTGATATGAACTCAGCTGTTCTCATCACTGGAGGAGTTCAGGGCCTTCTTGTTGCTAAGGATGGCTGTGGTACTTTCAGGGGAGCCCGGGTCCTTACTTTGAGCATTGCTTCTTGGCTCCAGTGCAGAACTCTCAACTTACTGGCATGGATCCCTTGTTCTGCTGGCATAGACTTTCTAGCTTTCACTGCTGACCTTTGAACCTTCCCAGCACAGATCTGTGAAACAGACTTGCATGAGCCATTGTCATGGGTGCTAGGCCTCCAGTTGGGCTCGTGGGGGGCACTGTCATGGGCTGTAGGTCTTCAGCTGGACTCATGCTGGACATTGCTGTGAGATCCAGGCCCTCAGCTAGATTCCCTGGGTCTTAGCGTGGGGACAGATTTCCTCCACTTTCTTTGTATTTGACTCCTGGGGTGACAATTATAAATTAGCACTATAAATTCTGTATCCTGTATATAATTGTTTTCCTTGCAACCCCTGACTACAACACTGGTCAAGGTAGAAAGACAGAACATGTTTTGTTTTCAAGTTTTTTATCTTGATTTCTAACTTTAAATGCTTTAGACTTAACATGTTCGGAGTGGGCATGAATACACGTGCGCTCTTTGCAGTGGCAGGGAGAAGAGACAAAGGAAAAAGAGCCAAAGGACCAAAGATTTAAGCCATAATGGGGGAGCAGCTTAAACAATAGCAGGCTGGGGGAAAAGCGGGACATGGGATGGAGGGTGAGGGAAGGAAAATTCAGGAGAGGAAGAAGTCACTATTGGAGTATGGGAGCTTGCCAAGAGGATGCTCTGGGGGACTTGGGATGGTTGCAGATTCCATAGATGCTTTATATCAAGAAGTGGCATTTATTTCCCGCCTCTTAAATCTGGGCAGGCCCTGTGACTGCCTGTTAAGACCCTAGACCCTAACAGATCTGAAGCTTCTATTTTTGCCCCTTTTGGAATCCTCCTTCTTTGGAAGCTGGCAATACGAATCTAATAACCTTGAGACCGCCATGCTGTAAAGAAGCCAAAGCAAGGCATACAGAAAGGTCAAGTGGAAGAGCACTGACTGCCAGACACACAGGGAAAGCTTCCTGGGACACTGTCTCAGCCAGCACAGGTGAGTGCAGTCGAGTGGACAGCTTCAGCTGATGCCACACGGAACAGAAGAACCACCCAGCTGAGTCCCTCGTAACCCTGTGGGTCATGGGAAAATAAATGGTTGCTGTCTGAAGTCACTACGTTTTGAAATTTTTAGGCAGCAACTAATTACCCAAACAGATGCTGAGATTTGAAAAGAACAAATGAATTGAAATGAAAAGAATATTTAAAAGTATTTTATTTTTATTTTATCTTTTTGAGACAGGCTTTCACTACGTAGTTCAGGCTGGCCTTGAACTCACTTTGTAGCTTAGGCTGGCCTTAAACTCACAGAGATCCTCCTACCTCAGCCTCCCTGAGTGCTGGGATTATAGGTGTGCAGCACCATGCCTGGCCTAAAAATATATATATTTTTAGAAAGATGTGAAGAACTTCCCTGACCACTGGGGTAATTTGACACTTGGTGAGGCTGAAATGAAAGGAGACAGCATTTGTCATTGCATGTCTTAGGAACGTGGTGGATGTTCACCTGGGTCCTGGTGTCTGAAAGGGCCTTGGGCAGCCTTTGTGAGGGCAAGGGGCTTGGACATGATAGGCTCTCTCTTCCAGTTGCAAAGACTCTCTTTTTAACATCCTCCCAAGTAGCTCCCAATAACATCAGAACTGTTTGTCTTGGAGGAAAATGGACAAATGACTGCCCTCCCTACCAACACTGTTCCCCTTTCCTGCTTGACTCTGCAGGCAGACAGCACTCCAGCCTGAGGCTGTGATGCCCCGTGAGTTCTTAGACCTGGGGTAGAGTCATGGAAGAGCCACACACCACACTGCCTTGACTGGCCTGGACTTGATGCTCGAGCACTGGGAACAAGACAGCAAAGATGCAGAGGCTTTCCTGTTCACTCGCCATATCTTGGAATAATCATTAGTATCATTATTAGCTACTATTTACCTAGCACTGTGTAAGAAGTACTCCGCACTATCAACTCATTAATCCCCACAAAATCTCTGTGAAGATCTTATCAAGCTACCGTTCTTAGTTTAGTGGAGAATTTGGAGCTCGAAGCAGTTAGGTAATTCACCAGAGAGCGTGCTGCTGGGCAGGGGCAGAGCTGGGATATGCACCCAGGTGTGGGTGTCTCCCCACAGCACCCAAGGCCCAGATGAGCTCCAGGCTTCACCACATCTGTCCCGGTGTCTGGGAACAGCTGACCTCTACCTTTGCTGGCCAGTGGGTACTTGATGTGGTACTTCCGTAGACAGTGACACTGCAGGATGCTACCCCATTGGAGTCTTAGCACATCCAATTATGTTTTCTCTTTATCCATTCTGAAGACTCGAGTCACAGACAAGTCACTGTACCATCAGCCACAATTAAGAAACCTTAAATGCACGAAAAGTCTTGACTAAAAACAGAAGCATCAATTCAACAAGGAAAAAAAGTAACAGTATCTAGACTGTTGAATATCAATAGGCACAAGTGACGTCACAGCCATTCTACTATACACAGGTCTGTTTTCTCTACCTTTGCTCGTCTGGGCTCCTATACCTGCTCCCAGGCCAGCTGGAAACAGCAGCAGACACCAGTTGAGGGGTCTTTGTAAGATCAGGGGTTAGGAGATGGGAAACAAGGGCCATTATGGTGGTGGTGGGTTACCAGCTCCTTAAGTGCTTGGCAGCAGGTTCATACAGACATGAACTGGCACCCACACACCCCTGCACCTTCCCATGGTGTCCTGTAGTCTCTGAGAGCAGGCAGCATGACTGTTGTGCTCTTCACTGGGTCATCAGCCCCTGGCAAGCATCGGGCACGCAGTGAATGCTCAATAGATTTGGGCTGATAAAAGGGTCTCTAAGGCTGTCTTTTCAACTGGCCCTATTGGCTCTGGTGCAAGACCTCATCAGAGGCATGGTGGAACAGCTGTGGAAGCCATGACTTGACTCTTCCTGGTAGTCAGAGAGAGTCGCTGCACGATTAGGACACGGCCTTCCTCAGTACAGGCCTGTCTCCCACTTACTATATGAAGTAGCACCCAGGTTGGGCAGTGGCCTCTGCTGAGACCTAGACCTTATTCCTGGCCTCAGAAGAGGGTCCATCTGATGACCCTGTATCATGATACGGAGAACACTGGGTCTTGGGCTTGTCAGGGGGCTGCCTTCAAGGCACCAGGGTTTTAGGTGCAGTGTGGGGCCCAGAGTCCCAAGCCCAAGAAGTCACCTGTTCCTACCAATAGGGAAACATCCTATGTATACAAAACCTTGAGTAAGCCCAGTGATTGTGACACACTTAAAACAGGGTGGCAGGGACGGTCATGACTGCAGCCAGTTGCCAGCTATAAAGGGACTTGGGGAATACTCTGCTTTCCAGATCAGTGTTGACCTTTGACCTGGGCCCTACACACCCCCTCCTCTTGTCATGCCACTCCCTATGGGGTGAGATGCTCACAAGGACCAGGAGATGTCCCCATCTGGACTCGATGACTGCCTGGCCTTCATCCCCTTTCCAGGCCATGCTCTGGCATCCAGGACGACAGATTCCCCAGCCAAATGGCCTGATGGCTGCATGGAAAACCCTTCTGAGTGAGGATACACTGGCTCCTGCTTTGGTACCCTTAGGTTTAAGAGGTGGCCAAAGGGCAGCCGCTTGCTTGGGTTTGTAAAACCACGCCTGAATACACACGCATGCATGCAGGGGTCTCCTCTGCAGTGCAGGATGGGGAGCGGGTGGTTTACCACAGGGCCTTCATTTGTGATCAGGCCTGGGTCCCTGCAAATGTCGGGTGCTGGACTGCCCAAGAATCTGCCTGCTGGAGACAACGAAAGCAAGACTTAGTGACACTGCTGTATCCCATGTCCTGGCCATCAGCGACACTTATCACTGCCCAGTTCCTCCCTGTACCCCAGGCTACACCCATACTGATGTCGGTGGCAGGAAGGAGCAGAGGGCTGAGCATGAGCTGTGTCATTTGCTTTCTCGCAAACGTGAACACCTACACACAGAAGAGGGGAGAGGGGTTTGAATGTACCAACGTGTCTGGGTGACTGTGAGCAAGTGAAGTGAGCAAGTGAGGCAGAGTGCAAGAGGAGAGAAGGACGGTGACTCTGTGAAAATGAGTGTGCACGCAATGGGGAGAGACCTGTGTGCACGTGGGGTGGAGAAGGCAGTGCCCGTCCGCGACGACCAAGTGCCTGCAACAGGACCCGGGAGTGTGCGTGACTGAAGGCCTGGGGAGAAGACGGCGGCTGCAGAGAATCCCAGCTTTTGTGCATGTGTGTGAGAGGCGGGGGTGCAGCAATGGGGGACAGCGAGAGGCTAAACAGGGACGGAGCACACCAGCGAGTCTGTCTGTGCCCAGGAAACAAGCACGGTGGAAGCGGGTGGATGGAGTGGTGGAGCCGAGAAAGCTGAACGTGCAAGAGGAAGGAGACGTGCAGGTGTGCGTCCTTTGGAGGTGTGTGTCTGCCCCCACAGGGCCCTGCGAGACCGAGGCAGGCCACGTGCCTGGTGACTGTGTGGGTATGTGCACGTGTGTGCATGAGCACGCGGCTGTGTCAAGTGAGAACACGAGTGTGTGCGTGCACACGTGGGAGTGGGGGTCTGTGTGAGCCAGGGCCCCTGCTCGGGGAGGCTGTGAGCTGCCTGGGAGTACCGCGATGCCTGAGGATGCTTTCACTCTGGAAAGCTCAATCTGAGAGGGCTGTATGACCCGCCTGACGCTAGCTCAGGTCTGGGTGACCATGGCTGGGAGCCCTGGCTGTGTCGTCCTGCCCAGAGGTATGTGTGGGAATGAATGAGTCACCCAGGCATGGCTGCTCCTCACCCTGCCTGCATCTTCCCAGCGGGGAAGGCAGCGGGGTGGGGAAGAGAGGACTCGAGGGCTGTATTTTTACACCACCCTTATGCAACTGCTTGCAGCATCCACGGTTCTCTCCTGGCCTATACAACACCGTTCCTTCTATGCCCAGGCGGCAGTCCAGGTCAGCAGCTTTGGCTAACAAACATTTGTCGTAAGCTACCCCACACGAAGCTCAGGTCCACCTATTTACAATGCCAAACTACCTCCGAGTCTTTCCCACCCCGTTCTTAATTTTCTTCATAACACTTAGCACTATTTGCTAGACTATCTTATTTCATTTATTGCCTATGTTTCCTTTAATAGCAAATGCCTATATAGCACTTGCGACACGTCAAGCCCCGTCTGAGGCTCTCTAATAATTCATCAAATCCTCCAACAATCCTACATAGCGGTGATTATTATTCTTACCATTTTGTAGATGGGGGGATCCCAGGATGACCCTACTTCTGTTGCTTGCTTTCTTGCAAATGTGGTGGGTGTGCGGCCCCTGCTCTTACTCAGCACATAAAACACTGTCCTGTGACAGGGGAGCTCAGTGTTGAATCTCCAGGGTTTACAGCAGTGCCCAGCACACGCAGGTGCTTGATGAATAGTGAATGAAGAAATGAGTGAATAAATACTGGGCATGGAGGATATGATAAAACAGAGCCTTCAAAGGGCTCACAGTCCCATGGAGGACAAATAATGATTGCAATACCATACTGGGACGGCATCATGGGAATTTAGAGCGGACACATCTTGCCTGGCCTCTGGCAGAAAAGGCTTCTCAAAGGAGGGACACAGAAAGGGACAGGCACTGTGACACCACCCACCTCCTCCAAACGCCCCCCCCATGGGGACAAACATACCGTAGTTCTTTCTGTCTCCGTCTACAGGATGCCAGAAAATGACAGTAGCTCCATGGGGACAACAAAGGCAGAACAGGCACACTCAGGCTCCGGAGGTGACTGCCTGGATTGAATCGCCCCTCTACCAAACGCCAGTTAAGTAACCTTGAACAGGAAGCCTGGCCTCCCTGGGCCTTGGTGGTCGCATCTCTAAGGTGGGGGTAGCAATGGTTCCAACTTCCTAGGGGTACTGAGAAAGGAAGGCTAAGAGCCAGCTTCAATGGGGATGACTAATGCTCTGCTTCCATGCTACCCTGTTTGCTGGCTTTGGGGGAGGAATGGGAGACAGAGAATTAAATACACTGTGCTTATTATCTCCGCTGTGGCTCCATCCCATTTTTCAGAAGTAGCTCAAAGCAGAACCTATCCCTGAACCTTTATTAGGGGAGGGACTATGTTTTATTCACCAAGTCCCTAGCTCCTACCACAGTACCCGAGACAAAGCAGCTGCTCGATACGTATTTGATGAATGACTGAGTGATTACATTTTTTATGCCTCCAGGACCTTTGTAAGGATAAGTATTTCTGTGGCTTTTGTTTTCATTTACAGATGAAGGACTGGCAGTTCAGCAAGGTTAAGTGAGACGCAGTCTGTAAGCAGAACAGCCAGACTCAGACGCCAAACCCCATGTTCTTTCCTCCACACCACGCTACTCCCTGGTCTCCTATGCATCATGTCCTACTTTCCATGGGTTTTTCTCCTTGCCAGTGGGGCCATCCCTGCTTGTAGAATCATCTCCAAATTCTATGACTCACCTCTGAATCACAGAACCGTTTCGGAGTTGAAAGGGACTTTTGATGTCATCTACACCTCCCACCCACTGTGGAAATTTCCTCTCCAATGCCTATCTTCGCAATTCTTGAATGCCTCTGGCGATGAAACGCTCATTTTCTTCCCCTGGAATCATTAAGTTCTATGACTGGGCCACTTTTATGGTTAGAAAGTCACACGTCCTGTGGTTAACGGGCCTCTTTCATGTGTAGATACGGGGCTTGTGTCATCTGCCTATGACATGAACAACAGCTCTGCCCCCTTCACACGGCGGCCTTTGAGATCCTCAGACAGCTCTCATACTCCTTCTGAGAATTCTCCTCTTCCAGCCAGCTGTTTCTGATCTCCATGATGATGACTCCTGCCAATGTGTTTATTCCACAACAGCGGGACAGGCTGTTCAAACGAGCAGTGGCGCCCCTACTGGGCAATGGGGGAACTGCACCAAGTGGCTCACTCATGGGGCCCGAGCCATTTTATCAGGAAGCGGGCGATGGCACTAGTGTGAATAAGTAACTGCTTATTGTGACGCATTACCCCCTTAGAGCTTGTTTCCAATGCCTATCTAAAAGAATGTCATGTAGACTGTCATATGGTTTAGCAATTATGAAGATCTAGGTTTGGGACTTCAAGGTTAGATTCCAAATGGCTACTGTTCAGCCTAATGTTTGGGAGGAGAGATTTAAAAATGTATGCCGGGTGTGGTGGCGCACACCTTTAGTCCCAGCACTCGGGAGGCTGAGGCAGGAGGATCACTGCAAGTTGGAGACCAGCCTGGCTCCAAAGTGAGCCCAAGGCCAGACCGAACTGCATAGTGAGACCCTGTCTCAAAAGGACAAAAAACAAACCCCCACAGAAATGAAGACCTCGGAGTGACATCATTCCTCTGGCAAGTTTGCAGCCACCAGACTCCACCCCCCTCGGTGTCCTTGTCCCCCGGGAGCTCAGGGGTGCCGCAGAGACTCACCCAGCAGCGTCTCGCTGCAGCACATGTCCAGGGCCCCTCCTGCGCAGTCATCAGCGGCTCGGTTCTGTCTCTCTCCTGCAGCAGGAGGAAAAACGCGAGAGGGGGCTGCTGAGCGAGGATCAAGATGAAACCCTGAGCACACAGGTAAGGTCTTTTTCTTATGCACTCAGAGGCCCTCTGAGCAACCCCACCTCCCCATGGGCACCTGAGGGAAATACTAGCCTGTCAAGGGTCACGCTGCAAAGGCGGCGGTGGAGAATTGCAGGTATCTCCCCTGCAAAATCACCATCATCATCACCGCCCACCTCTCCACCCTGGAAGGATGGCCTAGCATGTGCAAAGCACTTCACAAACGTTACCACGCTGCACAGCTTACCGAGTCCTCCTCACGATCCCATGAATTGGGGGATCAAGAGGCTCACAGAGGTTAAGAAACTTGCCTAAGGGCACACAGCTCATTAGAGTTGGGTTTGAAATGATAATCTGGTTCTCCACACTCAGGCTCTGACTGCCATGCCATTCTGCCTCCTAGTTACTGTGGTTTTGAGCCACGGATGAGCAGCAAGAGGGGTTTGGACAGGACACAGTCCTGTGTCTAAGTGCCCAAGACGTGCCAGTGGCCCGCAACTCAGGCAATGGGAAGTGGCATGCAGACCTCTTCTCCAGAAACAGCTAGGAACAGTACTAAGATGCATTTTGCATCTTCTAAATGTTCTTTTTGAAATGAGAAAGTCCACTTTCTAGTCCTAGGGTCGAGCTTTTCTCCTTTACCCAGTAAGCTGGAAAAAGACTGCAGGAGATCAGTACCTCGTAAAGTGTCTTTAGAGTCGCTGTACCCTGAGGGCAGCCATGTCGCACACTGGGATCCCTGACTTTGGCAAGGGCCTGCAGTGCAGATGTGAGCTGTATTGGGTGATATGCTATGTACCCCCAAGTCCTCACATACTTTTGATGGGGCTAAGTCTGGCCCTTGCTTGGGTTCGGTTTGTTGTAGCACTGGGATTGGCAATGTGAGTGTTGTGCCCGCCCAGGGGTGGAGCCGACATACAGTGTAAGGGAAGGTGGGTCTCTCTCTCTCTCTCTCTCTCTAGTGTGGCTTGCAGCTTGCAGCCACCATGAACGGCAGCCCCGTCACCCCATGCTGACTTGGAGCCAACTAAGTGTGAACTGAAACTCCCGAGAAACTGTACGAATAAACCTTTCCTTCCCTAATTTTGGGTATCAGGTATTTTGTCTTGGCAACAAGCGAAAAGTAACTAAGACATGAGCCAAAATGGCCCTGCCCACCCTTCATGTCCCTGACCCTTGGCAGTCACCAGCTGACCCAAAGCTGGACAGGCAAGCCCAGCTGGGTCTGCCAGCTCCTCTGCCTGCAGTTTATGGTGCGTTCTGCAGGGCCTGGTGCTTGGGATGCTGGTGCCGAGTCACGGCCCTGTGGCGCCCTGCAAGGAAGGCGGCAAGGATGGGCAGCTGGGACCTCAGAGCTGCCTCGTTCCTTCTGCTCTGAGCCCAGATGTCTGAGTCCAAGAGATGCCCCAGGATCCTTCCAACAAATCCCCACATTTTAGTGAAGCCGGTGGGATCTGTGTTCTGAAGCTGGCGACCCAAGGCATCTTTCCCAGGCGTGCCCTCTCTGCCCACCTCCTTTGCAATCAATCCTTCCCCTCTACTGATCCTGGGGCCTATTTCAGGCCCATCCACAGATTGACAGGCCATGTGAAGGGTGACTCTTTTTCCTCTGATACCGTCTGCTCTCCATGGAATTTTTTTTTTTTAATTGCCTCATTCCACTTGGCAGGGGCTCTGAGAATCCTAAGTCCCAGAGCCCAGTCTTCCTACAGAGAGAGGGATACCAAGTCTAGGGGAAGTGCCTAGCTCTAAGGGCTCTCTCTGGTTCATGGTCTCTGGCACCCACTTAGGCTGGACACCAAAACATTCTCCACCCAGCTCCAATGCATATTATGATTTACATAGACCGTGCAGTTTACAACCTGCACTACTGGATGGGGCCAGCTTGAGACAGTATCAATTCGTCCCAACTAAAATTTATCACATCAAACTCTTTGAAATCATATTTTCTTGGCGTCCTAATTTACTTAGAACAGAGAAAAATGCTTGGACCTAGTTCACGAGCTCTTGCACGCCTGACTCCGTTTATCTCTCCAATTTTATCTTAATCTCTCTCTCTTCACCTCTGCATTCCAGCGACTCGGGACAGGCTCTTTCTTCAGTGTCTTTGCACTCACCCGGCTCTGCCTGCAGGGCTCCTTGAGCTAGGCTTCCCAGCACGTTTTACTCAGAGTTCTTGACGTGGCCGAGAATTCCATTTTAATTTATGCCACTGCTGGACTGATGTCAGTCTCGGCCATTAGACTACAGGCTGCATGTGGGCGACAAGGGGCACCATCTCTGGTTTACTTACCACTGTATTTTCAAAGCCTCATGCTGTACCTGGCTCACGGTTAGGGTGTTCAATAAATAAACAAACACTTGTGCAATAAGTGAACGTTGCCTCTACATTCTGGAGAATCACAAGGGACCTCAAACACAGCCCTCATTTAAGCTATTTGTGCACAGGTTTTTGCAAAGCCACTTGGAATTTCCCCCTATAGCTGTTGCTTCGATTATAGAATTGCAGACTGGAAAGACCTCTCATTTCACAGAGGGGAAACTGAGGCAGAGAAAGTGGGTCTGACTTTGGTGGCTGCGGGAACTGCATTCCAGAGCTTCTACCCCTCCTCTGAGCTTCCCAATCCTGAGCTTGCTCCCTTTACCTCAGGAGGGCAGCCCACAATGGTGGGGGGTGGGGACGACAAAGGTAACTGAAGTGTCCAGATACCTCTGGAGGGGACTCACGTGTGACTCACACCTGCTGTCACATCTGAAGCCTCCAGGTCCCCAGCCGCGTTCAGAATAGCTCAGGGCTGTGTGCGTGCTGTGGACTCTATAAATAAGCTTCCTAGAAAATGACTAATTTCATAAGCAGAAAAGCAGAAAGAGGAGCACCTCTCACTGCAGAGCGAAATGGAGCAAGAGCCCGCTGCTCTGCCCTGCGAGCGGGCAATTCCAGGCGCCCCGGCCAAAGGCTGCACATCTAAGCCGTTCAGGCGTGGGTTTGACCAGACTTCCAGTGGGAAGAGCAGGCCCATTCGAATGGGATGGAGAAGCCTAGTCTTGGGCACTGCGCTCCTCCCTGCCCACCAGGAGCAGAAATAGCTGCCTGTAATGGATTGTGGTAGGCTCCTTCCCTCTCCTCCTCCTCCTCTACTTCTATCAGCCAGGCAACAGGAGCAGAAAACGGCCTGTGTCAACAGGCAGCAACTCACAGGGCTGGCCCCCCACTGTTGCTCTTAGTACCACAGCACCCTGCAGATAAAGGGGCTCATTCAGCAAGCACTGCCAAGGGCTTCCAGTAAGCAAGGCCCAGAGCCACCCCAGGAGTACAGTGTGGACAAGCCAGGGCCCTCTCACGGCTCTGGCCTTTCTGAGGAGACCGACAGGATTGCATCCCAATGCTTCCTTCACGGACTACATGTACGGAGGGCTCAACCCAGCGTGTGATGTGGGATTGGGGGAAGGACTCTCCGGCAGTGGGAAGACAGGGGCTGGTTCCCAAAGGATCTTTCCAGGTGGACGACAGGTTGCCAGACAATACGTCTTCAGCAGGACAAATGGTCAAAGTAAGGCTTGGAGGCCTGAGATGCACCAACATTTGGCACTAACTGGAAGTAGGCTGGGATGGGAAGCAGAGGGGGCCCTCCGGCCTGAGAGCAACCACCAGCCTAGGCAGGAATCCTGTGTCCTGGGTGGGGAGCCCTCTTTCAATGGACCATAGCTTCCCTGCATCAAGACAGTGGCACGGACTCCTCACACTTTGCCTGGGCTGGAGTGGGTCGGTAACAGGAAGACGACATTAGACTCAGTTGGTGGCATCTGATCCAGTCCCAAACTACTCTCATTTTTTAATTGTAACAAAATTCACATAGCATAAGCGTCACCATTTTAAGCCACACAACTCGGTAGCATTTAACATGTCATGATGTTGTACAAGCACCATCATCCAGTTCAAGAATATTTTATCACCCCAAAAGGAAAGCCCATACATCCAACTGTTGGGACTCACACAACCAGTGGGGTCTTGAGAGGGGGCTACAGGAGATAAAGAAAAAACTAGACACACACTAAAAGCAAAGCTGAGACTGAGTGGGACCTGACCTCTCTGATGGAGAAGCAGAGTATAAAAAGGGGAGAAGCGCATGTTGGTGCTGAAAATGCAAAGTCTCGGTGTTTTGCTAAGAACACTGAAAGGGAAACGTTCTCAGAGCTATCTGTGTTGTAGTTAACAGGGAGGAACACTAAGGCAGACACCTGCTGGATTGGCTTTGCTGTAGTCCCAACAACTTGTTTACATAGCTTGCCTCTGGCACTCTGGGTTCTCAGGGCTGGCCTTGCTGTAGCCCCAGATGTGTGGCCAAGTTCCAGCTCAGTGGCTCCCCACACCCAACTAAGGAGCCACTCCCATTTCCTTCTCCCTCCCAGCCCCTGGAAAACGCTGATTTGTTTCCTCTCTCTATGGACTTGCCTACTGGGGACACTCCATACAAACAGAATCATGCAACGTGTAGCCTTTTATATCTGGTTTCCTTTAGTTAGTGTAATGTTCGCTACTGTCACCCAAGCTGATACCGCACATCAGTACTGTGCTTCCTTCTTTTTTTAATGGTTGAATAATTTTCCACAGTATGGAGGGGACACTGGCTTTGGCCATTCATCAGCTGATGGACACCTGGGTTGTTCTGGCCTTTTGGCTATTGTGAAGAGTGCTGTTATGAACCAGGCTACTCTTTCCCATCATACTCCCAACAAGCCGATGTGTTTGGGAGAGCCTTTCCTTCCTCTGGACCTGAGTCCTCACCTATAAGATGGTCAGACTCTAAGTCCATTGTTGCTTGAATGTCATCCCCTTTATTGGTTTGTGTCTGTGGCACTAACATTACTTTACAGTTGCTCCAACAGTGCTGGGAGCTGGAGACCCACAACGCACCATCCACCCCAACTTTCCAGAGCTCAAGGCTGCTGTGGGCCGGATGGAATGGCCAGCTGGGGCCTGTCTGGGAAGGGCTGGGGCACCATCTCTCTGCCTGGGAGCAGGCAGGTGATATTATGAGGTTTCCTGGATGCCAGCTCTGCCCAGTGCTCATGTAGAGAAAGAAGCGATAGGTTTGGCATGGTAGGTGCAGTGGCTTCAGGCTGCCTCCAAGATGCTAAGGGATGAGGAGGCGATGGGATACTGAAGCCAGGATTCTGGCTCCACACCTCAGGGGCCCCTGAACACTCTCCCTATCACCATGGAGCTCTTACTACTCTCCCAAAGCTCTGACCCCACCAGACATCTCTATTTGCCAAATCAAACCTGTCAGTCCCTATTTCCAAGCCTTTGTTCACATTGTTCCCTAACCTACAGTATTCCTTTCAACTTCTGCCAAATTTTTCTCACTCTCCAAGACTCTCGGGTGCCATCTTTCCTATAAGTACTTCCCGAGCTCCCAGGAAATCAAGTTTTGCCACCTCTGGGTCCCCTCCCGTCACCTGGATCATGTCTCTCGTCTCTCACTTTGTCCTGCTGCTGTAGTTGGCTGTTTATGCACCTGCCTTGC
The DNA here is from genome assembly GCA_004363535.1 of Dasyprocta punctata. Taxonomy (NCBI): domain Eukaryota; kingdom Metazoa; phylum Chordata; class Mammalia; order Rodentia; family Dasyproctidae; genus Dasyprocta; species Dasyprocta punctata. Next base: position 22,902 of record RJWM01009631.1, read on the forward strand.
CCACATCTATGTCTCCTCCACCTGCATCCCAGGTGTTTAAAGGTCAAAAGGAGGGCGGTGGCAGGGTCCCAGCACTGGTAGCTTGGGAGTCTCTGGGCAGCAGGCTCCAGCTTCCAATCTGGAGAAGATGGCCAGGTCACAGCCAGAAGGGACCCACAATGCCACCAGATTTTCATCAGCATGCTCAGGAGAGGGCACAGGACATATGCTGCTTTCATGGAGAGTAAGGGATCAGGCCGCTCACCTGTGCAAATGAGTCTCGGTGTCACACGCACGCAGGTGGAGGGGCTGCAGGGAGCCACAGGTGCACTCACTCAGCCACCTTCCTCACACTTCATTCACAAAATGTCCAGATGGGGAAGCTGCCATCTGAGGCACAGGAAGAAGTTTTCTCAGCAGAAAGCAAACTGGAAATGTGAATGGAGGAGAGGCCAGCTTCTCACAGATGCAGAACCTGAGACCCAAAGAAGTTCAGCGACAGTGCGCCAGTGATTTTCAGATCTCCAAATTCCGATTTCATGTTGAGAGTATCTCTCTTCACCCACAGCCTGCTTACCCTTTGCCAGAGGGAGGACCCCCCAACCAAACCGGAGCTCAGCTACCTGCCATTTCTGTGCTATTCCTCCAAGTCTTCTAATAAATATCCTTTTGGCCTGGGTTACTGGAAGTCAGGTTCTGTTGCTGGCAGCCAAAGAACCCAGACTGACGCGTGCGTGCAGCAGAGCAGGGGAACAGACAGGTTCTGAGCCTAGGACTCCCAATGCCTAGTTCACTGCTATTTCCGTCCTGCCAGGCTGCCTACCTCCTGGCCCAGCTGTCCACTGTCCAGCCATCTGTCCCCACGTCTGAGCAGACTGTAAACTTGGAGTGTTCCGGATCTTAAACACAGGGTCTGCGTGTTCTCTGGTTGGGATGTGCCTAAGTGAATGATTTTCCTTCCATCCCTGGCTAAGACCCAGGGAAAAGCGAATGATGGGGGACAGGCCCAGCCTGCTAAGGGGTGTGGGCAACACAGTCTTCCATCTTTCAGGTGGGCCGGATTCAGGGAACGGATCGTTCATTTATGCACCATCTACTGCATGGAGACCACAGTGAGGTTCTGGGAGCATGGTGAACTGTAAGTATCTCATGGGGGAAGCAGGTAAGGCCGTGGTGGGAATGGCTCTGAGTGCATGGAGAGGGCCACATCTTAGCTTCTGGGGTGCCCCCCCAGGTACACCCCACCCACGGCACAGGCCCCGGAGGTGCCCTTCAGGTTGCAGTATCTGAGCTCTTCCCAGTGTGGTTCCCCTTAGCATCCTGGGTGTGGCATAGGTATGGGAGGGGACCAGGAGTGGGGAATCCCCTACCAGCTAAGGCTCACAGGGAAACTAAGCCCTGAGCCCAACTTAGTTTCATTTAAAAAACACTTGAGGGGCTGGGGATATAGCTCAGTGGCACAAATGCCTGCCTGGCAAGCACAAGGTCCTAAGTTCAATTCCTGGTTCCACAAACGAACAAAAAAACCAAAAGAATGGACTCCCGATGTGGGAGCCAGGAGACCAGCAGAAGGTGGGCGTGGCAATTCAGACAAGCCATGAGGGCTCCCATGCTGGGTCACCTCTCCAGCCACTCTGCCTTTCAGACAAATTGCTTCTCCATTGCCCCCGGCACCACGAATCATAGTCTCTCCTTAAACTCTAGCTTAATCTTCAACTCCTCCAGGAAGCCATGGTGGGAAATTTCCACCCTGTTTTAGAACGTGAAGCGACTATTGTGGGGCTGGTAAATAGCAGGCACACAGGAGCTGTGCCAACGACCAACAGAGGCACACGGGGGGCAGGAGAGGGCGGTGGAGGGGATGGGGAGTGTGGAAGATGCGCGAATTCCCAGGACAGCGCCACCAACCTACTGTCCTGAGGGGGTGCGGGCCTTCTAATGCCACCTAGTCATCCCGAGGACCATGCAGGCTCCTTGGGGACAGCAGGAAGGCACTGTCAGCCTGCATGTACTTATGCATTGGTTCAAAGGCCCAACATGAACTGAACTTTCTGCTGCCCCTGGGCTCTGGGCTGGGGCTACAGGGAGGCACGAGGAGCCCTGTGCCACCGAAGCCTTCTAGGGTGGGATGGGAACAACAGAGACACACATAGGTCCCTTGCTGGCCTTGGCCCCCAAACCAGGGTGGGCCTGAGCAGCAGGGACAGCATGGAGAGACGCGAGACGGGTCAGGGCCTCGTGGCTGAGGCCACAGCGTTTTGTCCTGACTCATCGTGCTGCAGCTCAGGCTCTTGGGCCCTCCCAGCCTCTTCTTGGGGCTGCTCCTACTTTCAAAGTCCAGGTCCCCTTTCTCTCCTGGTAGGTTGATGAGGAAGAAGCAAAAGAACAGGAAGAAGTACTTAGAGGGTGGAAGGAAGCGGGAAAGAGAGCAGACTCAATCTTGGGGCCTCTTATTGAAGAACATCTTCCCCAGCACCCTGCCTGACGTGCCTCCTGAGAGGATGACAGCGACAAAGGTGTTAATAACAGAGACAGCGTTCGTCTCTGGGAACCCTTAGGGGCCTCACATGTACGAGACAGTAAGAGCCTTAGGGGGAACATACTACCATTACCTGCACTTTCTAGAGGAGAAAATGGAGATTCCAAGACGTGACCTTCCCAGGGCCACACAGCTAGTAATTACAGACTTGCCCCCACCACCCGCGTGCCTATCCTCTCTTCTCCCCAACTTTCTAGCCTTTGTTTTATGAAGAGCAGACTCTGTAAACAGGAACAGAGTGTGCATGGCAGCAGTTACTGTGTGCTCATTTAGAGAACCCTCACCAGCCGGGGATACAGCTCAGTGGCACAATGCCTGCCTGGCAAGTGTGAGGTCATGAGTTCGATTTCTGGTACAAGACACAACAGCAACAAAAAACAAACCCTCACCGTAAGGGGACAAGGTAGCATGGAATGGGCCCCACTTGACGGATGAAGAAACTGAGGCTCCGAGGTGAAGTGACTCTGCTAGACTCACACAGTAGGCGAGCAGGAGGGAGATGTCTGTGCCCGTTCCCCTGGCCAGGTCCCTGAAGGAGCTCCTCGCACTGGCTTCCCTATGAGCAGGCAACTGGCATCCTATCCAGGACATGACCAAAGGTTCCTCCCTTCAAGCAGAAACCTGCAGAGCCAGCCTGGGGTGGTTGGCTTGGGTGGGGCTATAGCCGGCTCCATCAATCGAAGGACAAGCACACTCACTGACCAAGGACCCACCAACTCCGGGCTCCAGTCACAGGCTACTGTGTGACCCTGGGTCGGTCATTTCCTCTGCTCTGAATCATAGCAGCACTGCATGAGAACTCAGGCACTTGAACGGAGGACCTTTATGGACCTTTCTTCACAGGTCAACCTTCCATTCTGGGGTTGCCAAGGTTTAAGGAGGCGGATGGTGGTGTGGCAGGGAGCCCAGCAGAGGGCGCTCAAAACCGCAGGGAAACCAGGCCTTGCTCCATGGTTTCAGGTTCCGGGCCTCACTCAGCGTGGACACTGGGTTGAACCCAATCCAATTACTGATGGCGGCCATGTTCAGCTGTGATGACCTGAAGCAGCAGGTGGACCTATCTGATAAACCGAGGGGCAGGCAGGACCCCAAAGGACAACTGAAGGACACCGAGGTTCAGAGTTCATCCGGTCTAAGCTTGTTCTTCAAGACTCTGAAAGCATTCCACGCTGTCCTCTCTCTACGCCTCCCACCCCAACCAGGTACACAGTTTAATTTACGCGGAGAAAACAGGCGATCATAAATGCGAAGGCGTGATCACACCTCTGGTGGGGGTGTTCCGTTATTTCCCTTCGGTTATTCGTTCCTGTCTGTTACGCTTTGCAATGTATCTTCCTCTCCAGTGGAAAAGTTCTCCTTTGCCTGATCGACCTGGGAAACTCCCGCTCACCCTGGAAGACCCCGAGCAAACGTCTCCTCCTCCGCAGAGCCCTCCCTGGTTCCCCCAGGCAGAGCTGGGCGCTCTCTTCCCCGGTCTCACCTCTCCGTAGGGAACCATCTACCAAGTCCTGTGTCCCGCCTCCCTCCGAGTCCGTGCACAGCCATGCCGGCCACGGCTTCCCTTGGGGGTGCTGGCTGTGTGCTGGGGCCTGTGCCAGGCATGGCCCATGCATTACATCACTCGTCTCTCACTACAACTGCGTGTGGGAAACACAGTCATCGTCCTCCTTCTACACGTCTGGAGATGGGGACTGTGGAAGACTGAGTCATTTGTTCAAGGTCACACACTTGGTAAATGGAAGAACCAGACTTCAGATTCAGTCTGTCTCAACCCTGAGCCCAGGCTCCATCTAAACCAGTAGGTACAGAGCCTCTGATGTGCACCTTCTTCCTCTTTCTCATGCCTATGCTTTACTGCAGATGTTCAAAAACCATTTCTCAAACCGGGCATGGTGGCACACGCCTGTAATCCCAGCACTTGGGAGGCTGAGGCAGGAGGATCGTTGTGAGTTCAAGACCTTGGGCTACAAAGTGAGCTCAAGGCCAGCCAGAACTGCACAGTGAAACCCTGTCTCAAAAAACAAAACAAAACAAAACAAAACAACCCCCCCAATTTTTTTTTCTCAAAAAAAAAAAGAAAGAAAAGTAGACTACAGTTTGAGCACTTACAAATGGTTCATTAAAAACACCACAACAAGCCGGATGTGGTGAGGCGCACCTGTAATCCCAGAACTCTGGGAGGCTGAGGCAGGAGCATCACAAGTTTGAGCCTAGCTTGGGCAACTTAATGACTTAGTGAGACCCAATTATAAATAAAGAGCAAAATAAAAGATACCTAATAGGAAGTAGGAAGATACCTCTATCTCAAACGGGAAGGGGATCAAGAGATAAGAGGGAAGGGAGGGATAAAAAAAGGAACTCAACGTGTTATGCATAACTCTACACAAGGAATGCAAACATTGTATACTGTAAACATGTACTAATAAAATTTCAAGAGACTGGGAATGTAGCTCAGTGTGAAGGCCCTGGGTTCCATCCGCAGTACCAAAAAATCCAACACAAAACAAAATACCGCAAGAGAAGTAAATATGAGGCCATTGGTGATGGACCGTCCAAGTATGAATCAAATGCTCCTCTGGGCATCCTGGTCTGGGGCAGGATACTTGACTTTCCTGTGCCTCAGTTTCTCCATCTGGGAAACAGGGATACTACTATGTGTGCAGTATGACAATTAAATGAATTTCGATGTTCATAGAAAGGTTTTTTGGTTTTGTTTTTTTCAGATAGGGCCTTGCTATGTAGTCCAGGCTGACCTAGAACTCACTATGTAGCCCAAGGTGGTCTCAATCTCATGGTAATCCTCCTGCTTTGGCCCCCTGAGTACTGGGGTACAGGTCACTATGCCTGATTCATACAAAGTTTTACATGAGATGCATGTAAAATGCTTAGACCAGGGCCCCAGAAAGCTAAAACATCAGTTGCCATCAGCTCGCGTCAGGCTTTGCCTATCCCCCAGGTGTGATAGCTCTTTCTTTCCCACTGATGAGGTTCATGGAGACTCTGGGATAGGTCTTGTGCTTTAGAATGTAGATCTAAAAAAACAAAAAACCAAAAAACCGTATTTGTGGCACTTGCCGATTTCCATGGTGTAAATGCTCTGATTTCAAGCTGTGGACATGACGGGTTGTGTTGCCAGTCTTGGGGGAAGCCAGGAGTTTCGCTCAATCTTGCTGTGCCTGTGAAGTGTCAGAACTAATACCTAATTCATCACACTGCTGTGAAGAATAAGCCTAAAACTCTTAGAAGAGTACACAGAACATAGTAAGCTAGGTGAGTGTCAGCCAATAACACACAGTATGCTAGGTGTTAGCCAATCGTCAGTGTTTTAGGTGTTAGCCAATAGCACACAGTATGCTAGGTGTTAGCCAATAACACACAGAGCACGAGTTGTCAACCAATAGCACACAGTGTGCTAGGTAAGTGTTAGCCAATACCACACAGTGCACACTAGGTGTGAGCCAATAGCACACAGTATGTTAGGTAAGTGTTAGCCAATAGCACACAGTACTGTAGGTAAGTGTTAGCCAAGAGCTTTAACTCAGTCTCTGTGTTGCTCGTGTGGTTCTGACACTGGCCCAACCCCAGCACTTGGCCTCTTGCCCTGAGCCCTGGAAGGCAGAGTCCCGGTCTTCCAGGACCAAGGCCTTGCCTCTCTTGCAGCTCTCCCCTCTCCTCCGGAAGTGAAGTTAGCCCTTGCCTGTGTTGGCTAAAACCTGGTAACATTATTTTGTGCTTCCGGTCTCTATCTGCCTCTGGTTTCACCCTCTTCTTCTCTGCTGCTGTCCTTCGTCTGCACAGCCAGTGCTGTCTGTGCCCCACACCGGATCGTCCGGGATCATCCTTTCTAGCACCTGCTCTGTGCCTCACTGCTTACCAAGCGCCTTCTCTCAGGGCTTGAATCCACATACAGAGCTCCCAGCTGGCATCCAGAGCTAGGTCTGCTCCCCCCTGCAGCCAAGGACCCCAGTTCCTGCCATACCCGCTGAGGGCTCTAGTTTCCATCCACCCAGCTGGAACAAACTGAGTCCGAAGCAGGGCTTGGAGAGGCCAGGCAGAGGCTAGAAATGAGAGTCTTTTGCCAGGAGAGAGAATAGCATGAACTAGGAAAAAAAATCCAGGTGGGATCAGGAACCAAGGTTGAGAAAGGTGTCACCTCCTGAACTCAAATCTGTAAGTAGAAGCTGAATGCCTACTATGTGCCACATGGTTTCCAATATCCTATTTCCTTCCATCCTTGGGGCAGCCCACGAAGACCACATCGTTATCACACTATGTAGGAAAGCACTGAGAAGGAATAGGGTCCAACACGAGGGCAGGTTGGTGGTCACTCTGGTCCTCAAGTGGCCAGTGGAGAAGACAGGACAGAGCTCAGGCCTGGGCCCACGGTGGCGGGTTCTCTCACTGCCTCGTGCTGGGTACAGCTGGAAACCTGGGACCCAGGTTAGCTGTCAGCAGAGGTCTTCAATTATGTGTTCAATCAGACATGACAGGCTGACCATTCTGAGGTTGCACATCGTAAGGCAGCTGCAGTGCTTGGGAAAAAGGATGGATTCAGAGGCAGACAGAGCTGGATAAAATGCCACATTCTGTCCCTGGTTCCTCATGGGGGCCTGGGCCAGGGTCTTAACCTCTGTGAACCTCAGTTTCCTCCCCTGTACCATGGAAGCCCTGGGAGCTCAGGGTCGTGGTGAAGACGGGGACGTGAGTGACGTGTACAGTGGGTACCAGGCAATCCTGAGGCAGACACCCTCCTCGCTTTCCTGCTGACCTGCTTCAAAGCTTCATTTCCAGTTTCCCTCCAAGCCAACCTGGCATGACACACTACTGCGCTTTGTACCAGGCAGTGCCATCAGCTACAAAGGTCTGTTTCCCATTTCCTCAGGCTCAGCCAGGTGTCCCCAGAGCCAATGAGAACACTGTGGGAGGACTAGCTGGAGGGTGAGAAAGGCCTCCCCAGCACTACTGACTCCTCTCTCCTCGGAGAGCTTCGGGCTATTCCCAGGTCCCCCGGAGCCAGACCCAGAGGTCTCAGAAAGGCGCACAGAGAACTCAATTTCACAGATCCTCCTCCGCCATGAAATTGCCCGCCACTAGTCACGCTCAGTCCTACCCCTCCTGCTTCCCCTTCTGCTCTTTCTGCTCCTTCCTGCCAAGCAGTGGTCTCTGGCCCTTCCAAGGTCATCTCTGCTCAGGCCTCCCCCAAAGGTTGCCTCAGTGGGTCAACTGTACGCTGACCTCGTCCATGGCGCAGCTGTGGTGTGGGACCTGGGCCGCTCCCCGGCTGGCTGGTCCACAGCTGGCCGCTGCAAGCTGCTCAGGCTAAGAAAGGTAAAGCAGGGACTTCCTCCTCTGTCCCTGTGACAGGGCGCCCAGCGCAGTGCACAGATGGAGGCAGGGAAACACGCTTTATGCTCTTTCCTGTATACCCAGATGTACAGGGGAGGTGGGAAGGTGGGACAAAGTAGGAGAAAGAGGAGGAAGGAAAGAGTGAAAGAAAAGGGAAGGGCAGCAGTGTGAGCGTCAGTACAAGGGTCACACAATGACAGCGCGTGCTTTAAGCCTCTATGGATTGTCCCCCCGTTATGTAACTCCTGGACTCAACATCAAGGCTTTTCTTTGATAACCCTTGGAACTCACTGCTTCCAGGCAACCCTCCCTGCTTTACCCTGGTCTCCTCCTCCTCCATTACTTTGCCCTCATTGATGCCAGGTCCTCGGGGGTAAGGGCTGGAGGTCTCTGCCTCATTGGCAGAAAATTTCAGGTCACCTTTATTATCTGTAGTCGGAGATTAGATTTCTTTGACCACTTTTGGTTTACCAGTTTCAGAGTAGTTTGGGATACATTTTGCATAGTTGGTCTAAACTCAAGTCTGTCTTTGAGATAATCCTGAGACAAAACCTGCTACAACCTTATGTCCATTTCCTTTACTATCAGGTTCTGTGCTGGGCCTGTGGGAATATGAAACTGAGACTGCTGCCTGCCACCAGCTTTTGGTCCAATTGGTAGAGTCAGAAATGAGTTAATCGTAAATGAAGGCTATCTTAGGAGAGTGCCTGGGCGGGGGGATGGGAGTGTTTGGGGGGCTGCATGGAAGAAACCTGGGGCACAAGTATGGGGTCCCCAGACAGTGGGGGGTGCTGTCCAGGCAGGAAGCATGGTAGGGGCAAAGCCCCGAGAAGTGAAAGGGCAAGCTGTGCACCTCAGTGAGGTGGGAGGCAGAGCAGGAGAGTGACTCCTCCCACGGCCTGGTCCAGGCTCTGCACTTATGCTAAGACACTGATTATAACCCACAGGCCACTTTTTCTCAGGGAGAAGAAGGAAGGCATTGCCTATTTAGAAATCTGTGTATGAGCTGGGCGTGGTGGCGCACGCCTTTAATCCCAGCACTCAGGAGGTTGAGGTAGGAGGAGCATTGTGAGTTCCAGGCTGGCTTGGGCTACAATGTGAGTGCAAGGCTGGCCTGAGCTACATAATGTGACCCTCTCTCAAAAACCTAGGGCCAGGAGTTTGGCTCAGTGGTGAGGTGGTTAGTTCAATCCCCGGTGCCACAAAAAAAAAAAAAAAAAAGGAAGAAAGAAAGAAAATCTGTGTATGTCTCTGCGGTGTGTGTGTGTGTGCACCTCCACATGCATGGATCTCAAAAACCACTTTATGACCCCGAAGAACACATACTACATGACTATATGAAGGTCAAGAACAGACAAAACTCACCCATGAGCCCAGAATCGGGAGTAACTGTTACCTCTGAATTCTAAGAGGTGATGGAAGAGCTCTGAGTCTGGATCTTGGTCACAGTTATGTGAGTTCTTGTCATTGTCAAAACTCACTGAAGGGACCACTTCTGATCTGCACAGACACTTACAAAATAGACCTGAAGATTCTGTGTGCCCATTTGGGTTTCCACAATGACTGAAGAGTCCACTGGCAAATGTATGGACAAAAGATGCTTTCAGAGCAGAGGACTCTCCTACTGGAAGGCTCCTAGGGTCCCTGCTGAGAATCGCTGCTGCATGCCCTGCAGAGCCTTGAAGGAAATTAAAGAGCAAAGAGAAACTGGTGACCTCCGTGTTCAGGGAAGCTGAAGCTTTGGTCCATTAGTGACATAGCACAGAAGGTACAGAGTCAAGATTTTCACTGCCACTTCCAGGCCTGTATTTAGCCAACCGCAGTCACTGGCTTGAATCTGTGCAGGCCCAAGAGAGGACCTAGAAGGTTCCTTTCAGGTATCCCCGGCACCATGGGGGTTGTAAGGAAGCCATTAAGGAAGTAACAGAAGCAGCAGATGTTAGCAAGAAAAGGAAACACCCAGGATAAAGATGACCATCCTCCTCGGAGATAGAGGCTCAGACAGGTTGGGTTTCCTGGGAGCTTGCAGTCACAGGAAGCAGGGCTGGCTGCTACACAAAATCATTTTCTGAAATGCTGGGCTACAGAACTCACAGGACCTCTTCCTTCAGGAAGCCTTCTCTGACTTCCACCCTGGGCAGGTGACTCTTTTCTGTTCCCCCATCCCAGTGCTCCGATTTCTGGCTCTGCCCGTTAACGTGCTGTGTGTTCCTGGCAAGTTCCTTAAGTTGAGCCCATTTCCCCACCTGCCAGTTGAGATAATAAAAATATCCTTAACTGCTACATTGGGAAGATTACGTGGAGATGACGTCGTGAGTACTCAGGAGACGCGAGTCGCCTGTTGTTACCGGCGCACACGTCAATGCGGACTGCAGTTGCCAGGCTGCTTTCGTGGCAGCCCCAACAGACATCTGTAAGCTCCTCGAGGGCAGGGTTCCCCTGGCTGTGCAGACGGCTGATGTTCCTGTGTCTACCACGAGGCGAGGTGAAGTAAATACCTGCATGCATGAATGAATTCCACCCACTAAGATCTCTCCTGAGAGCTTTCATTTTCCACCCACAATGCCTCTAGATCACAATAATTTTTCAGAAATGGAGGCTGGACTCATTTGTATTCCATTCTGTCTTTTCTCCTAATGCTTCCAAGGCTGTGCAGAGCTGTTCACACAAAATTTATTTATTTATTCTTATAGTAATAGCTTCCTCTTGGACCCTTCCCTCCTAAGTCTTCACTTGGAAGTCTTTTTTAAATGCAGGGCCAACAAAAATCCTTCCCAAGAAAGGACCCCATAGTGTCTTAAGAAAGTTAAACACAGAATTACAGTATGATCCAGCAATTCCACCAGTAGGTATAATTACCAAAAAGAATTAAACATAGGGGTTTAAAGAGACACCTGCAACATGCCCTGTGACCTGGCCTCCTGGTCATGTCACATCTCCGTCTCCACTTGGTCCAGGTTCCAGCTAGGGTGCTGCTCAGTCCTTTCCTGCCCCAGGACCCAGGCCCACACCATCTGCACCTGCTCACAATTTCTTTCCCTCGCACCTTTTTTTACCTACTCTTGTTCCTGCTATACCCTTTTGAGGATGCTTAAAACAGATGTCTTGAAAAGGAGGTGGAACAGCTATAATCTTGGAGATGCTCAGTGTTGGCCAACAATAAGGAAACGGTTAATAAGACAGAACCAGCCAGCCGGGTGTGGTGGCGCACGCCTTTAATCCCAGCACTCGGGAGGCTGAGGTAGGCGGAGCGTTGTGAGTTTGAGGCCGGCTTGGGCTACAACTCGAGCGCAAGGCCGGCCTGAGCTACATAGTGCGACCCTGCCTCAAAAAACTAGGGCCGGGAGTTCGGCTCAGTGGCTTAAGCGCCTGCCCTGGCAGGTGCGAGGTTGTGAGTTCGATCCCTGGTGCCGCAAAAAAAAAAAAAAAAAAAAAAAAAACAAAACAAAACAAAAAAAAGACAGAACCAGCCATCGAGAATAAAACTATGACCATCACGAATGTAGACGTTATGATAAAAAGTTAAGTGAAAAAATGTGGGCTACAACACCACATGTGGGCTGATTTCAATTATTACAAAACACAGATCTTTGGAAACACTCGAAATGGGACACGGAAGATAATGGTTAATTTCACATTTGTTCTCTAGTGTGGAATATGGTTGTGTTATTTTCACAACTGTGTTTGTTTTTTAAAGGCTGTATAGCACTCTTGGCAGACGATGAAATATACACAGTCAGTCTTATAAAACCTGAGGTTGACTCTACATGCCCATACGCTACCTGCCACCTCAGAGAGCTTCCAGAGAGACTGGACGGGGTGGGGAGCATTTCACCTTGACTCTTCAAAAAGCTACATTGAGACTTGGTGTTTCCAACTGCAAGCAGCTACCTCACCACAAAGAGGGAGGATAATTCAGGGTCTTTATTTACCATCACAGTACCCGGGAGATTGGCTATGAACGGCTGATCTTGCCCCTTAACCTGGAGTGAGGAATGCCCACCACAATGCTTGCTCTGCCACACATCAGCAAACACTGGCACCTGTGAATGGAACTCAAGGAGATTCTGTCAGCCCGACATGCTGTACCCCAGGTATGGAAAACTCAGTCATGGCTGCTTCAAGGGCGGTAAAGGAAGTGAGTGACTTTTGTGCCAGATGATATAAGTTCAGAGAAAAGTTTTTCCATTCAAGAGTTTGGGCATTTCTGAGCTTTGCAGGTGCTGGCAGCCAAGGTCCCTAGTCCCACAAGATAGAGGGGATGCTGAAGAATGGGAGAAATCTTATTTCCCATGATATTCTAGTTTTTTTTTTTTTTTTTTTGGTAATAGCATCAATTAAAAATGAAAAGCTTTTAGTTTTTTCTCCTGCCCTTTAGGATGACGTCAGGTGTCGGTTTCTAGAGGCGACAGACCTGCAGAGATCCTAGGATTGTAAGACTGAGACCACAAGCCAACTTGGTCCTTGTAAAGTCTCACGGAATGCCTGGCTGCTTCTGCCGACGGGAGCAGCCGTCTCAGCAGCAGGACCACCTGCTGACCTCTTTCTGAGTGCCACAGTGGGCCACAGCCTCACTCTCTCTTTAAAGACACTAACATGGGCCACAGATGGCACAAGCCAGAAGAGCGTAGGCATCTAGGGCCCTTAGAAACCCATGCTCTACCTTAGAGACAGGGAAACTGAGTTTGGGAGATGGGAAGAATCTTACCTCTGGGCACTTAATCATCAGTTTAAGGCAGAACATGGACACTTCACAGCTGTGCTGATCCACAAGAACGCTGGTTCACACCTATTTTTCCTGGTGAACTGGTTCCATGCTTGATACGGGGTACCGTCTAATTTGAAATATCCACACATCCCCTGTTCAATTTAATGTAGATAAATGCTTTACACGATCAGTTACTTTCTGGAGTGCTAGAAATGAGTTTCTTTAAAATGTCCATAAAACAGCAGAGAGTGCAAGGGTTAAGAGAAAATGAAAAGAAGTCAGAAGGGATGCATTTTTGTGCTGGAAGGAAGACGAAGGAAGCCCCCAAATGTGACCATTTCAATTGTTCTACAGTCATTTTAGGTATGTTTTATTATTTAGTCAATGGTAGTGTTTACAGCATCAAGCCGTACTAAATAAAATACGCAAATCTGACTCCATTTCTTTTACTCAAATGACAACACGGACATTCGAGTCCCCTAAACTTTATCACTGTGATTGTACTTCAGCCTGCTTTGCCTTCACTGTTGCCATAAAATCTTTACTTATGGGTTCATGTTAGCCTAAGAAATTCATTCAACAATTACTCAGCGAGCCACTGCCTGGGGTCAGGGCTGTTTTGCTAGTCCCTGAGCATCCAGGAGACTGCAGCCTAGGCTCTCTGAACTCATTCACACCATGCGGCACCTCATTCTCAGCCCAGGCTCCTACTGGACTGGCTCTGCCCCTTTGTCCCACCTTTCCCCAGCCTCTCCTCCCTGCGGCCTGTATCTTACAGACACATCCGGGGTTCCTTAAAAACCTCCAAGGCTATTCTTACCCCAGGGCCTTCGCATCTGTGGGTTCTTCTTAGAAAACCATTCTCCCAGCCCCCCTCCCTGCACCCAGGGCTCTGTGCTGATATCACCTCCTGAAAGCCAATTCTGTTTAAAGGGAAATTTTTCTCCACCCCTGCTCGCAGTCACCCCTCATCCTGCTTTATTCTTCTCCAGAGCCCTACTCATCACCTGAAATATTTTATCTTTGCTTAGGATTTGTTTTCTGTCTCTCCTGGTAGAGCTTAGGCAGGAAGTTAATCTTTTCCAGCAATGCATCCCCAGAGCCTGTAACAACCTGGCCCTGAACAGATATTTATATGGAAATGGAGAATGAATGAATGGATGAATGAATGGACTGACGCCTGACAATATGGAGTGCTTGGTACCTGCCCCCTCTCCCTCCTGCTGGGCTCCTTCTGTGAATGGCAACCTCAGCCATTCAACCTCACAGCCTTGTCATCATCGCTTCCTCCCTCCCTCCAGTGCCGACATACATCCAATCGGGTGCTGGATTTAGTGACACTGAGGCTTCTTGCACCTTTTTTCTACTCATTCTTACAACCACCTCCAGCAAAGAGCCCCATTCTCTCTCCCCTAGACCACCACCATGGCTTCTTCCTTGGGCTCCCTGCCAGCAAGCTCTCTTTCTCCAGCCCGTGTTCCACCTGGGCAGCCAGAGGGAGTTTCCTTATGGCCAGTGTGCCTGTCTTTCCCCTACTCAAAAACTGAAGGCCACCTCCTTAGCTTTGCACTGAATTCCCCCGACAACTGTCTCCGTCCTCCTACCCACTTTCCTTTCCACGTTTCTTCTTCTATCCTTTTGGTTCCAGTTGCAACTTACTCCTTTCCAGCTACACACACATCTTAGAAGTCCTCACTCCTGTCTGGCCTTTGCTCCTCCACTTCTGCTTCTTGAGTGTTGGTTGACACTATATTAATAGATTCTGAAGATCATTCATGTTAAGGCAGAAATTTCTGGTAGACAAGGTTTATCAGACGTTTCATGGATGTCTTATACTGTCTGAGCAGTAAATCCAGGACTATGTCGGTAGGGGAGAATTGTTTTGAGAAGGGACCTAAAATTCCTCATCCTTGCATGATCTGAACAAGGGAAGAAGTGGAGGGTAGATTCATGACCTGGGAGCCTAATGGTATGGATACCTATCCATTCCTAGCTTTTTCTAAGCCCTAGGCACTGTGCTCAGTACCCTACCTATGCTATTGTTGTAAGTCTGTAATTATTCCCACATGGAGAAGAAATCAGGCCTATTGTAGTTACATAAATATGTGCTTTTCCCCAATAGTTCAGACCTGAAAAATCTCCAACTCCACAATCTGATTTTTCTGATGGAGAAACTGACATTGCAGAGTTCTGAGCATTTACTGAAATGGTACAGCCAGTGAGGAGGAGCCTGGGCCCAGTGGGAGACCCAGAAGGGCAATGCCTGGGACCACCATCCATTATGAAGGGTGTATAAACGGCACCTCCCAGGGGACAGTGCCATCTCTGTGGACTATGAAGTCAGCAGCCGCCCCTGGACTGATGCCCTTTGGCCGCCCAGGCTGTGCTCTGTGCTGAGCTGCTCAACCCACTCAGGAAGGAAGCTCTTGAGACACAGCCTCAGGATCCTGGAGATGGAGCACCGTCCTTGCCAACTGTCCCATCTATGGTCTCCTCCAAGGTGACCAACTGCATCCACGCACCCTCCAGTTGGGCTTGTGGTCCCTCGACCCACCTCTGGGGGTATCCTCTCTGCACTAGGCATGAGGCTTAGCTCTGGAGACACTGGGCTGCCCTTGAGGAAGCCTAGTGGTGAGACACCACCAAGTCTCATGTGGCTGCAACTCAAGCTTCCCCACAGCTTTGTCTGCAATACCAAACGCCACACCTGACACACACCAAGGAGGAAGAGCAGGCAGCCTGACTCGAGGGACCTGGGGACCTCCACAAAGAAATGATGAAAGGTGGCTGGCTGGAGGAGAGGGCCTGCCTGGGCCCTTAGGCAGGAGGGGAGAGTGAGTGGGAGGCCACGCAGTCAGGTCAAAGTGGGGGAGAAAAATGAGCCCTTGAATGCCACATCATACGGTCCAACGGACCACACTCAGGCTCGCTGACTCCTAGAAAGGCTTGCACTGACACCCTGGCATCTGGTCTCTGGCCCAGCGCTGCCTCACTCTCCCAAACTGAACCCCAAACCTGGAGTGCTTCTAAGTCAGAGTTTTCCTTTGAGGTCGGTCTTCTTCTCTCCCGCACAGTAAGCATGACAGCTCAGAACGGCACCTGCCGCTCCAGGTGGGGGCAAGGCTGGAAAGACCCATGAGACACTCAGGTAAATTTTGGGGTTCTGGGGCATCAATGGGGACAGGGTCTATTCGTGGAGGGAGGAAAATGAATATGCAAGCCAGGCACCCCAAATTCTAAATGAAGATTTTTCCACTAACTCTCAAGTGACCTTGGTCGAGCCACCTCACTGGGCCTCAGTTTCCCCATTTGTCAAATGAAGGGTTAAATGAGTTCCCACGGTTCCTCTGGTCCTGACCCTTTAAGATACTGATTCTTGGTAAGGGACCCCCCTCCCCCGACTCTGGGTAATCTCTGGGTTTTGCAGGAAGGAGCCTGGGCCTCATCCAGGAAAATGCAATACGCTAAGGAAGGGGAACGCGCTGGCTTTTTATTTTGGGAGTGGGTGGGACACGGGTGGTTAAGGCTAAAGGGTCGGGGAAGGCGCAGCGGTGGGAAAGCTGGGACCGGCGGTTTAGAAGCCAGCAGGCCAGAGGCGATCCCGGCCTCCCTCCGAGGGTTCAGACTCCGGAGAGAAGATGCAGCCAGGAGCCGCGCACCAGCCTCGTTCGCTGAGCTCGGACCTGGACCACTGTCCTCATACCTCCGCGAACCGCGCAAGAGCTTCGTGGGGAGTGGCTGCCGCTCCCTCCTAGCGCCGAGCCCCCTCCCCCGCGCGGGGGAACCCCTCCCCCCGTCCGGGGGGCTCCGGGAGCCCCATGGGGGGCGTGGCGGGGGCGGGCGCCTGCTCCTGGGTCCTGAGGGCTGGAAGAGATCTCAGTTTCGCGGACGCCCCAGGAGCAACCCCGCAACCTCCGCCTTCCGGCTCGACACACAAAGGCGCCGACGGGGGCGCCGCACTTACCGGCCAGAGCGGGCTCCGGGCGCCGGCGGGCGGGCGAGCGGGCGGGCAGGAGGGTGGCGGGAGGCTGAGCGCGCGCAAGGGTGCGTGTGTCTGCGTGTGTCCCTGTGTGTGTCTGCGCGCGCGTGTGTGCGACGGGGGCCGCGCCGAGCTCTGTGCGTCTGCGTGTGCGGGGGCGTCCGTCCGTCGGTCCGTCCGCCTGGCGCTCAGGACCGCGCTCCGTGCGCGCGCTCTCGCTAGATCGCCTCGCCGAGCGCGCCTCAGCTGCGGAGTTCCCGGCGCAGCCGCCGGGTCCGCTCGGCACCCCCGGCCCCGGCTCCGCCCCGCCCCCCGGGTACTGCGCAGTGCTCCACGGGGTTGGCAGGGTGGGGGCGGGGGCGCTCCGGCGACGCCCACGGCCCGAGGGGGGCGGATCGCTGACCTTCAGCCTCGGATCCCCTTTAAGGCGCCCCCCAACCCGCAGCCAGCCAGCGAGGAGTCCCCGCAGGCCCCGCCCCACGCCGAGGTGGCCTGGGCAGGGAGGGCGGGGGAGTCGGAGCGCCGCAGCGGTTCATTCATGATTTTCTCCTTCAGGGAGCCCTGGGTTGGGGCTGCGCGGCTACTGAGACCGCCAGAGGGACTTCAGCAGGGTCAAGCACACCGAATCGGGATCGGGAGGGACAGGCAGACAGACGGGGGTAGAGGCAAGCGACACGAAGGGGTTCGAGGCCGGGTGTGGGGGTGGGAAACGGAACAGTGCTGACGCCTGCGAGGTGTGGCGCTGACCTTAGATGCGGACTCCGGCACGCGCGGGGCGCACCCGGGCACACGGTGCGGGGTGCCCACCACCATACCGCACTCGCTAGAGGTTCGGGTTTCCCGCCCCTCCGCGTTCGGTCTCTGGGGAACAAAAGCAAGTGGATACTTCTTCCTCCACCCGGTGGAGCCCTCCTGACAGGCGTGGCGGGGCGCGCACCTGTTTTGGTTTTCTCATGGGCACCAGGGTCCCGCACGTTCAAGGGAGCTGCCCATGCGTCCCCCAACCCTGCATTTCCCAGGAGAGCACCCCGCTACTCCGAGATTCAAGATAATCCGTCCCGATGGGGGCTTTTTGAGGCACTGGGCTGCACTCTACTCCCCATTTTTGCGTGGGGAACCGAGGAGAACGCTACACGGCTTTTCGCCTGGATTTCCGCAGTAGCCTTTTTTTTTTTTTTTTTTTTTTAATTCATCTCCCAGACTCCACTCTTGGCCCTCTGCAGTTGGTTCTCTACGTCACGGCTCAGCAAAGCAATCCTTTTAGAATGGAAGTCAGATAACCTTGTTGCTTTACGGGAAATCCATCCTTGAATTTACCGGAAATCCAAGAGAAAGCTGCAGCCCCCCCTCCCCATGGCCCTTCACAAGAGGCCGGCTCCCTTTTCATTCTCTAACCTCACTTTCTACGGTTCCCCTCCTTCCCCACGCCCCTGAACTGGCTGGCCTGTCTACCGCATCGCATCGCCAACACAGCAGCCTTAGGATCTCTGCAGTGTTGTTCTATGGTGCTTTCGACCTGGAGGGTCCCACCCTCGTGTTTTGCCTAATTTTCAGGGTTCAGTTCGAATCCCACTCCCTTCCTCAGGAAACCTCCCTCATTACTTTGTGTCTGCAGCGAGGAAGTTTTCTGGTCTTTTCTAGCTGCATTTTTCGCCTGGATTTACTTTCTCCTAGGGAGAGGGGCTGGCTGTCCTGTGGCGACCAAAAATGACCTTGAAAAGCCAGAGCTGCCTCTTCAACTTTCAGAGCTATGTGCACAGAAGTCAGTGTGGCTCATGCTGCCCATCTCAGAGGGTTAAAAGTGAAAATATATCTAGAAAATGGTAAGGGTTCAGAGATGATCTTTCTCAGTCCAGCCGGGTGTTGCCCACCTGTGATCCTAGCATCTGGGAAGGCTGAGGCAGGAAGATCGAAGCAAGTTGGAGTGCAGCCTGGGCGAGTTAGACTTAGCAAGACATTGACCTTGTCTCAGAAGAACAAACAGGAAAGGGCTATGTAGTCCCGTTCAAAGGCTCTGTGTTCTTTGTCACCCCTCCACCCCAAATTGTTCTTTTTTTGTAGTGAGTTTCTATTAAGTAGAGCTATCCTTCAACTAGTCTTCTCACCCTGATTCTGCCCTATCTGCCTTCTTACTCAAGAGTTTCAGATTCCCACAGCTCACAGAATGTCACCCTGGGGTGCAGTTAAGAAAGAAGAGTGGAATACCTGTTGAAGGCTTCGTAGATAAGCTGTGCCTGTTGCTTCCCCGGGGTTCTCTCTGCTCCTCTGCAGGAGCACCTTAGGAGGGAGATGAGATACTGTTATCACCGACCAGGAACGGAGCCTGAGAGGTCCGGGACTTTTCTGTGGCCACAGCGCTCACTCACTCAGGGCGGTGACGAGATCCTAGCCTTTGCCCGACTACTCCCTGGGCCAGCAGGCCTTCCTGACCCCTTCCCCATGGCAAGTGTCCCTGGGGATTTCTTTTCTCCTCTCCAGCAGGGGAGCAGGAGGTTCATGGCAATGATGTAGTCGTGAGGTCAGGAGGATTTCGGAGGCTTTTTGAGTCATTGTGTGTGACTCACCCTCTGTTGTTGGTGGGAGGAAGAGGGGTTTGGGAAAGAGGAGGGGGGAGAGAGAAAGATGAGTCTGAGACACCAGAGCCTGTCTTGCTGGTGGTTTTTCATGGACTCTCAAGAATTAAAGTCAATATTTTTTGCTTTTGGCTTCTCTTGCAATCCACTGTGTTAGTAATGAAATGTTTTCCTTGGGTGAAAATGTTCTTCTGTCCAGACTTCTTACTTATTTTCTTATTTATGGCCCACCTCAATCCACAAAGGATTTGAGGTAGCTTACCAAAGAAGCAGAAAGCATAAAACAATGCTAAAATATCAATAAGGATGAAGAACCAGGACCAAGGAAAATGTAAATAAACTTTGAGAGATAAGAGCCAGCTTCAATAATTATGGACAATTTTTATTGATTTCTTCCTGTATGTGAAAGAATTTGCCTAATTATTTTACTTAATCCTGAAAGGAGCCCTGTGAGGTGAATACTCTTACTGTCTTCATTTCAAAGGCTGGGGAGCTGAGAAATGAAATCTGGTGTGGAAAGTCTTGTGGCTCTGAAGTGGTAGAGCCAGTCCTTGAATCCAGTTTCATTCTTGAACTCATGCCCTTAGCCACTGTAGCCTCCTCCCTCATCAAGGGACAAAAAGTCCACGCTCTGCCTTGGTCTTTCCTTTTATGGTGGCATATTTTGCCTTTTAATATATAGAATGTTATAATATTGTATGTCTCAGATGAGGGGGTGATTAAAAATTTATGACCGTAAAAGACACATTGCCATTAATCATCCACACTTTGAACACACTTATCTCATTGTTCTTGGCACTAGGTCTTCTATTTTTACTGTGGCAAGTTTTTAAAATCTAAACATTCACTCTGTTTTTCAATCACCTCTTCCCTATTGCACGTCACATATGTTCTGTGTTACATTCTATATTAATGAATTTATTTGTGAATTATGTTAGGTCTTTCGCCTACTTGTTTAAGTATCTGTCTTTCCCCACTAGAAGACAAGGTCCACGTGGGCGTGAGTCATTCTCTCTCCCACCATTGATGTATTCTAGGTGTCCAGGACAATGCCTGGTATATAGTAGTTATTCATTCAATTTTTGTTGAATGCTAGAATGATTATTTCGGAGGGAATAAAACACTTATATATCTAAGTGCCAAAGTGGGTTACTATTTTCGTGGGGTCATACTCCCCCTTCTCTTGCCCTGTATTTTCCTCTTTTCCCCTACTCACTTCCATGAAGAATTCGGGATAACTCGAGTACTTAGCTCTAAGACCGAGTCTTCAGGAGAGCCTTCTGGTGGTGGACCCTTAGGGTTCGTGTCATCAATGGGATTTACGAACCTTATTTTGATGAACTCTCATTGAAAGCTAGGAATTCTTCTCATATCTTTTAGAAGTCTAGGAATAGTGCCTAAGTGCCATATCTTAAGGATTTGGGATTTCAGACTGGTGCTGATGATGGCGATGGGAAAATAAAAGCAGCACTTTTGTAGGAAATAATCGATGTGAAGGAGGAGGCCATCGTGGTGTTCTAAGATCTCACCTCTGGAGTTGTATTTCCTAGCTGCAATCCTGAAGGGTGAAAAACCAACCAGCCAAGGGCATTGTCAAGGTTTCTCAGAGAAAATCTGAGCCGAGACCAATTGTTGGGGTGTGTGCTGAAGCAGTGTGTGTGTGTGTGTGTGTGTGTGTGTGTGTCGTGCGTGAGCTCCTTGGAAGGGCTGACTGCAGACTGGGCCAAGCCTCTGGGCGTGGCAGACACCAGCCTGTCAGCTCAAGGTGAAGGTCGAGGTGGTCTGGCTGCTGATCTCAGGAAGTAACCTGGGAAGCACTTGTCTCAGGAGGAGTGAGAATCAAAGCTTTGTTTGTTTGGTGCTTATTGTTTGGGGCTCCTGGAAAGCACAAGCACTGAATGAGTATATTATTGGGGGCTACCCTGAGCTCACTGCCGCTGCAGAAGAGGGGTACACGTTAGTGAACAAACAGCATCCCTCATATCACACACACACACACACACACACACACACACACACACACATCCCTGGCACGCTGACAATGAGCCAGGTTAAAATAAGGAATAACAGGATCATGTCAGGCAAGGGTAATGCAGTGAAGCAGAAGAAGAGGGCAGGTCAATCGGATCGGAGGTGGAGAGCCGTCACTTTCAGCTGGGTGCTCGGAGCTGGTCTCACCTAGGAGACAGCATTTGCACGGAGATTTCAGATGTAAGAAGGAGCCAACCCCTCAGCATAGGGTAGAGCCTCCTGGGCGCACTTTTCTAGGGTTTCAAGCGAGAGGCGAGGTGGGGGGGACCCAGGTGTTAGATCACATAGGGCTGTAGGGTATTTGGATTGCATCCTAATGTGCTGACGGCTATTGGAAGTTTCTAGGTGGGGAGACTGGTGAGGACTGGTGGTGGGCATCTAGAGAGCACTGAGAGCTCTGCCCTCCTGTGCTGGAAGCGGTCTTGGAGGGGAGGTGGTCTGGCCCAGTGCTTCCCCACTAACTGTCTCAGAATCATCCTGTAGAGGGGACTATTGAAAAATGTGAATCTGAGGCCTCTACCCCTGGAAAATCTAACTTGGCTGGAATTAAGTTGAGGTTCAGAGATTTTTAAAAAATATTTATTTGTTTATTTATTTAGACAAAGTCTCACTGTAGCCCAGGCTGGCCTCAAACTGGTGGTGATCCTCCTGCCTCAGTCTTCCAAGTGCTGGGATCACAGGAATGTGCCGCCATGCCCCCTGCTGACTCGGTAATTTTAAAAAAGTTCCCTAGATGCATCTGCTGACTGGCCAGGTTTGGGGACAAGCAGTCTAGTCAAGGCCTTTCCTTTGCGGAGGAGGCTGAAGTGCAGGCAAGGGAAGTGCCCCAGTGAGTTACCGCCTGACCAGCAGTGCGTGGTCTCTGGCCATCAGCCACAGGAAGGATCATTGGTACACCTAGGCAAAGGGGAGTTCACTGGAGGCCAGGGGGAAGCTCAGGGAGGGAGAGGGAAGGGCTTGCTAAGGTTCGAGCTGGAAAACTCCAGCAGTTTGCAGGGTGGAGACTCTTTCATAGTCACATTCGGGCATCCCCACAAGGGTGCGTGAACACCGAACTTTTACCTCCTTTCTGCCACTCAAGACTCTAAATTCCAGGAGCCTGAGAGTCCAGTTGGCTGAGTTCTGCTTTGGGGGCTTACTCCACCGGCTAGGAGAGGGTGGGTGTGCCCTCACTGATGGTCCTGTCAAGACTTTCCCCAAGACCTCATTCAAAACGGGTTGTTAACCAGAAGAGCAACCCCAAATGAGCACATGTGCACTGTACCTGGCACCTCAGATGGTTGTAAAGATTAGTCATCATTGTCATTATACACTTATTTAATAAACACAGTGTGCAGGTGTAATGGTTGATACAGTGTGTCAACTTGAGAAATTTAGAAGTTTCACTAAGTAACTCAACAGGGAGTGGGGTCCTTACTTTGTAAACATCCTTATCCTTGCAAGAGGAGGGCAGGGAGATGGCGTGAGCACTACACCTGCCCGGGGGCAGGGCGTAGGGCACAGTGTGCGGTAGCCTGCTTACGATATAAGGGAGGAGGGCCGGGAGTTTGGCTCAGTGGCTTAAGCGCCTGTCTGGCAGGCATGAAGCTGTGAGTTCGATCCCTGGTGCCACAAAAAAAAAAAAAACCAAAAAAAAAAAACCAAAAAAAACCAATGTAAGGGAGGAAAAGAGGCTTGTTCACATCTTTTTGCTCTTACTGCTTTTGCTGTCTTCTGCCTCCTTGAAGTGTTGCCCCTGTGTCATGCCACCCTGCTTTGGTGCCAGCTGATGATGAACCGAGAGCTCCACAAACTGCGCTAAATAAACCTTTTCTTCCTTCACTTTGGGTGTTGGGTATTTTGTCCCAGCAACAAGAAAAAGGTAACTAAGATAGCCGGGTACCATGTTACAGGTATTCCATGTACTAACTCACGTAGTTAATGCATTCAGGCCATATGGTAGGTACTGAGCCAGGAAACGGAAGCCCAGAGAAGGTCTGTAGCCACCGACGTGTAGATGCTGCTTTTATGGGTTCTAAAGTTCATTCATATCACTTGCCTGTAGTTTGCCCCTCACAGCAACCTATGCAGACAGAAATTTACAGGTGGAGGGAAAGAGAGTAAACACGCTCTGGAGAGACACAGCTGGTAGGTGGCAGAGTCCTTGGATTCTTATTTTCTTTCATTCGTTCATTGACTAAACAGCACATCTGAGTGCAAGGTCCTGAGAACTCCCTGGTGAGCAAGCTACATTTTCCCCTTTCTGAGGCGGAGCATGAGAGGGCAGTGACCAGAAAAGCAGACAGAACTTGAGCATGAGTCTCATGGAAATGAGTTTGAGTTTGATTGTGAGGGCAGCCCCAGAAGGGTTTTAAACTGAGAACTTGTGTTTCATGAGGCCACCTCGGACTGAAATACGTAGAATGGACCAGAGGGAGCTAAGAATACAGACGGAGAGTCGGGGCTGGTGCAGTCATTCAGGTGGAATGCATGGTGTCTGACTAGGAGCACGGCCTAAGAGAAAAAGAAGTGAATCGAGTGGGTAGATAAGAAGTAGAATTGACAAGATTTGTGATGGATGGGGGAGAAGGTTGAAGGAAGAGTTAAAGATGAAGGCCGGGTTTTTGAGTTGGACGATTGAGTGGGGGCTGATGTACCATCTCCTTGGGGGATGACTAGCAGGGAGCCACTTGGGCAGATGAGGAGCTCAGTTCTGGACAAGCTTGCAGTTCCAGTGGGTTAGAGCGATGGAGAGATACAGGGTTTGCTGGATCTTTTGCTTCTAGATCCCATGATATTCCCTCAATGCCTTGCTGATTTAGCATCTCCATCTGTAAACACTATCAGAGACCCAGAGTCTGTCCTCTCAAACCTCAGAGATTTCCTATATGGTCCTCCTCACATTTCAAGTGAGAAACAACCAGAATGAAGAGGCTTCCGGGAGCTCACAAAGCAAGTGGACGGCTGAGTTGAAACTGAAGCGCAGGACTTTCCAGAGGAAGCATCCCATAATATTCCTTCGCATCCCATAATATTCCGGGTCAGAGGGTGCAAATCAGAGACTGGAGTCTGGATCTGGACTCTAGAGGAGTTCTGTTTAAACCGCAACTAACTCAAATTAGTTACCATTATGAAAAAAAGTATCCTGGGCATTTCAAATAAAATTCATATTGAAAAAAAGAACAGCAGAAAGTTCCACAACCTCAGGCTCTCTCTCTCTCTCTTTTTTTTTTTTTTGAGACAGGGTCTTACTATGTAGTCCAGGCTGGCCTCGAACTGGCAGTTCTCCTGCCTCAGTCTCCTGAGTGCTGGGATCACAGGTGTGCACCACCACACTCTATCAGGCTCGTATTCTTACATGACAGAGACCAAATGGAGCTAAGTAGTGGTTGGCCCTTTGGGGCAGGGTGTGTCCAGCTTGCTACAGTCCTCACTCTTACCCTCCTGACTGGGGCCTTGTGTTGTTACCTGTCATTCATCAGCATGTTTACTCAGTTGCTTTTCCTTTTTTGGTTCCTTTTTTTTTCATGGACCTGGGCATCGAGCCCACGGCCCTGTGGATGCAAGGTAAGAACTCTACCACTGAGCTACATCCTCAGCCTTTGGCTGCTTTTCATAAAGGGCAAAGGCACTATTTCCTGTAACATATCCAACACGTGTCTTTTCTACCCACCATTTGCTTCGTTTCCCTGGCTGTGGTATGCGATTGAGTTGTGCTTCTATCCCTTCTCTTTCGTCCCTGGCAGAGTGAAGAGCTTGAATAAGATGATTCCAAGGGCCTTTCCCATTCTGGTGCCACAGCTCTCCAAGTCTGCGCTTCAGAAATGAGTTGTGCTATTGACAATGCTTAATTGTTCTGCAGATGGTTTTGAGCGATTGCTCACCCTTGACTCTTTTGTCCTTGAATTGTGATTTATCGAAGCCCTGGGAGGAAAATGCCTTTTGTTTTGGGGGTTTATCCTTCACCTTTGATTGTGAACAAATGAATATTTCAAACAATGGAGCATAGCTGCAGTTGCTAGGAAGACAGCAGTAGCAAAGGCTGCCTGGAGACCAGTCCACCAGAATACTCTTTTCTCTTCCCTCCCTCCCTTCCTTCCTTTTTCCTCTCTTTCTCTCTCCTTTTTAGAGCAATGATAAATATTTCAATCAATAACCCCTCCTGCAAAGACCAGCCTGAGTCACCAGTAGAGTTTAGATCGTCCTGAACTCAAAGAGCTATTTACCTCTCACCAGCCAATTACATACTCAGAGAAATAACCTCCCAGATCATAATCCAGGCTTGGAAACTATGTAATCATTTGACTGTGAAGACATTCGTTTTCTCTGGGCCTCCCTTTCTCTATCTGTAATAGTGGAAAACATGGCTCGATGCTCTTGCAATTCCTTCTAATCCTAACATTTTACAAGGAAACTTCCAGAGTTTTAGAGAGTACAAAGAGGTAACTTCTGTACACTTGAGTTCAGGTCAGCAAGGCAATACATAAAAGGAAGGATTTCTATCCACCCTTCTCAGTAGATGCCATTTGCCCCAAGCATCTGCCTTGCTTACTAATTTTTCTTTTGGCAACTTCCCTTATTGTAAAAAGGCCATGCAATGGAACCTTAAAGCATAATATATTCAAGTCCAGGACCAGCCTTGGATACAGCAGGTTCCCAGCAGCAGGGATAAGAATAGATTTAAGTGACACAAACGCCCTCTTGTGGTCATTGTATAATTGCAGAAAGTCTCTGCCTTTAACAAATCTCTGCAGTACTCAATTTGGTAAATCCGGTCTTTGCCTGACTCATAAGGTAGGATAAAAAATGGGCATAAATATTCTTTAAAATAAAATACGGTTTATTAATAGGAAATCTTCCACCAGGTATACCTCTCCGTTACACAATGGGTTGGGTTGTTTCAGGAAGTAATCAGCTCTCTGTTGCTAGAGACATTGAACCAAACGTTGTGTAAATTTTTCTTGAGAATTCTAGAAATGGAGGAGTAAGATTAGACTCATTTATTCAAATGACAAGTGTTCACCGAGTATCTATTATGTTCCAGAAACTGCCCTAAGAAATAGTCACGAGCAAAACAAATCCTTGTCTTAAGAACTTACATTTTTATTGGGGGAAACAGCCTCCCATGTTATTTTCTAAGCTGAGATTTTAAGACTCATAAATTTCAAATAGTGTATTTCTTGTTTGGCAAGAATTTGTAACAATTATTTTGTCCAGAAGCTCATGACATTTGTGCATCACAGTGAAAGCAGTTGAGGCCTCTGGACAGCGCCTGGGCAGACAGGAGCTGTTCTGGGTCCTGAAAGCAGACTCTGAAGGAGCCTGGTTCAAGGCCTTAATTCTCCAAGGTGCAAGTGGCCCTAGATGTAGCCTGTAGCAGAGAGGAAAGGGAGGAGAAGAACATGTACAGGCACCAGGGGTGTATATAGCTGGAAACCAGCAGATTGGAGATAATCTCTTCTAATGTCTTTATTTTAGTGAAAGGCGAAAGATTTACACAATCTGAAGAGAAACAAGAGTATAATCTTCACTGTAAAGATGAAGTGAAATTAGCTTCATATTGCTGTCAATTTCTAGCACACACAATTTAAATAATACTGTAAGAGGTTCATTTTGGCTCATAATTTCAGAGGTTTCAATCCATGATCAGCTGGTTCCAAAGGAGAAATGGCATGACCAAGGAAAGCTGCTATTCTCACAGCAGCCAGGAAGCAGAAGAAGCCACAGAGAGAGGAAGGGCCTGGGGACAGGATGTATCTTTCAAAGGATCCCCCACTTCCTCCAAATGGGTCCCATCTCCTGATGGTCCATTCAGCTATGAACCCATCAATGAATTAGTTCTCTGAGAGGTTCATGACACCATGATCTAAGCAGCCACCCTTGAGGGTGCATTGAGGATTGAGCCTTCAATACAAGAATCTCGTATTTAAACCATAACATGGACTAACTGATACCCAGAGAGA
Source organism: Dasyprocta punctata (assembly GCA_004363535.1). Lineage (NCBI taxonomy): Eukaryota > Metazoa > Chordata > Mammalia > Rodentia > Dasyproctidae > Dasyprocta > Dasyprocta punctata. The sequence goes on from RJWM01009631.1 coordinate 49,999, forward strand.
GGCCGGGGATTTAGCTCAGTGGCATAAGTGCCTGCCTAGCAAGCATGAAGTCCTGAGTTCAATCCCTGGTACAAAAAAAAAAAAAAAAACGACTACTATGAAAATAAAAAGATAGTTGTTATTAACCATGATACCCAGAGAGAAACACCTTGCTCAAAATCACAGTTGGTAGTCATCAGGAAGTTGGAATTTGTACATACTGATAAGGAGAACAATAATAAGGTGAATAAATTGTGCATAGTGTGAAGTCACCTTTGATTAAAAATCATGTGAGCTATCCTTCAGAATTGACATATCAAGAGTTTTTAATTTTCTTTGGAATAAATTTTGAGATGTTTAAATGATTCTACAGCAGGAATGCATAATTGTAAAGTAAAGATAAATGTTATTCAAAATGACATGTATTTTCAGTGATTTAAAGGAAATAAAACCCAATGGCAGTTATATATTATATAATACTTAATATATAATAATGTAATATATTGTATATATTTATGATGCTTGCTCATAAATATGCATATGTATACCTTACTTTTCTACCTTTAAGGATCTCCCACATTTTATTTAATACTTTGCAGATTTTCTAGTCTCCCCAACATGCAGTTAGCCTCTCATTCTGTACATACAGCAAAATTAGCTTTGTTCCTGACTTTTGAGTGAAAGCTTTCAGTTTTTGACCATTTAGTATGATGTTGGCTGTTGATTTGTCATAGATAGATTTTATGAGATTGAGGTAAAGACCTTCTATTGCAATTTTCTGTAGGATTTTTTTTTTTTACCATGAATGGGTGTTGGGCTTTAGCACAGGGCATTTTCTTTTTTGCTTTTTTCTTTTAAAGATAGTAAAATCCAACAAAACATAACAGAACAAAGTCAATCAAAACAAAGCAGTAGAATTGGTACAGAACTTCCAAGAAAGATACTAGGAAAACAATAACTACTATAGTACATCTTGTTATTTTCAGGATAGTTGACCATTCCATCAGGAATAATAAAAGTAAACCAAAAACAAAACACAGTAGAACCAATAAAAACAATATGAAATAAAGCAAAAAAACCCAAAAACCCAAAACCAAAAAACACACATTAATCAGAATAAAGCAAAACAATGAGAACAACATTGGGCTTCAAAGACAAGACAGAAGAGAATCCCCCATATTTGCTATATTGCATACTGTCATCTTCCCAAGAGATGCTCAGACTGCCAGCTCCAGGCCTGCAAAATCAACCAAACAATACAAGCATTTAGTTGCTTTATGTACCTTAGTTGCTATCAACTTAGCCAGTCTTTTGAACCAGCAGGTTGCTTACGGTGGTGAGGGGAACGTGCTTGATTCTTAGCCCACATGCCAGTAGGCGTACATGAGGCACATCTCTTTCTCTTCCTGGAGTCCATGACAATCGCACACACTCACCAGGAAGGCAGGCTAGTTGTCTTCTGATTGGATCCTCCCTGACCCAACGTGGCAGGTTCTTGAGAGATGCATCTCTTTCTCTTCCTGGAGTCTGCACCGGTCGTGCACACTCACCAGGAAGGCGGGCTAATTGTCTTCTGCTTGGATCCTTCCTGATTCAGTGCAGCACAGGTCATTTTCAGACCTCTGCCATGTAGTTTCAGTCACTGTGCGGTCTGTGAGCAACTGGTCTAGAGAATGATGTTCAAACTGTGTTTATCATTATTTTGATTTAAGCTTCACTTAACTTCACGTCCACATTGAAATTGAGATCACTTTTGTAATTTTAGGTCAAGCTCTCTAGCAACAGAATCTGAGATAAGGATGGGTGTGCAAGTGAGTTATTAAGAAATGTTCTCAGGAGAAGCCAATAAAGGGATAAAGACAGGAGACAGGGAAAAGGAGCGGGGAAGGAGGGGAAGAGAAAGGGATGTAAAGGAGAAGTCACCCGCACATATTTTCATAGCCATTGCTCGATTTTAACATTTTGATATATTTGCTTCATATTATTTTAAAAATAAAGCAATGGAGATAAACAGAAGGATCTGAGCAAGAAGATGCTTTCAAAGCCAGGCGTGGTGGCGCACGCCTTTAATCCCAGCACTCGGGAGGCTGAGGTAGGAGGAGCGTTGTGAGTTTGAGGCCCGCTTGGGCTACAATGCGAGCGCAAGGCCGACCTGAGCTACACAGTGCGACCCTGCCTCAAAAAAACCAGGGCTGAGAGTTTGGCTCAGTGACTTAAGCGCCTGTCTGACAGGCTTGAGGTTGTGAGTTCAATCCCTGGTGCTGCAAAAAAAAAAAAAAAAAAAAAAAAAAAAAAAAAAAAAGGAAGATGCTTTCAGCAAAGTCAGGCCTCAGCATGGTCTTGCAGGAGGCTCTGGAGAGTACATTGTGTCAGAGAGTTTGTTCCTTATGGATTTAGGGAGCTGGGTTCCTGTGCACCCCACACCAGTCAGTGGTTGGCTGTCGGCAGCCTGGGTGGGGGTGGTGTGAACTGTGAGGTGGCTCCCATCTCCCAAGGACAATTCATTAGTGGAATTGCAAATGTGAGCTATTAGCGGGAGTTCTGTTAACAGCGTTCTCTGTTGTCCCCTCTTGTACCACTGGGCCCTCTCGCTTCTCATATTTTATTCACTCCATCTTGTCACAACTTCTTTATTGTCCTAGATGGTCACAATTTGTGGCAGAAAGTTATAGGAGAAGGAGCTTAGTTGAGTTATATATACCTCCCAGTTCTGCAATGACCCTGAAGCTGCAACTGATACTTTTCATCTCCCTTCTCTCTCGCTCATCCCAGGTAGTGTTCTCCCCACTCCTGGTAGTGTTCTGCATGTCTAGGATTGCTTGGTAGAGACATCAGACCTTCATCCCTGAGGGTTTGAACTTTTTATTGAGTCCTTGTCTGACCAGAGTGGCTTTATGTTGGCTATTTACAGATAAAGTTGGCCTGGGGATAGGAAGAGTGATCCAGTGGCAAACACATTCCTTCCTGTTCCCACTGTGTGGCGGCAACCCCACCCCTTTGTGATGAGTGTCAATTGCTCCTGGTAGCATGGCGAAGCCTTTTTTTGACTGGTGGTCTGGTATGGAAACCACAATGAGAAAGTGGGGTGCCCACTCTGCCAAGGGTAGAGAGACTCTTGCTGTGTATCGTGGTATAAGCATGCCTCTTTGGGATCACACTACTTTGGGACGTCTAGACACCCATAGCTCAGAGTTGCAGGTGTGGGAAGCCCAAATTTTTAGAATCACTGAGAGTGCTGGTAATTGGGGCTGTTCCTGCTTTCATCTTTTGGTGCCTGGACTTAAGTACTCTGCCCATGGAGGACTTTCCACTCATAATGGCTGTGGGTTTCAAGTATACACAGCACTCCAGTTTTATCTATAAGGGGCTCCTTCAGCACTGTCAGTCTTGGAGGATGTGGTGCATGGTACGGTCAGTAGAGTCCATATGCTCACTGCTTTCTTTCACACCACTGATGGTGTCTCTTGGTCCAACCCAGTGCTGTGTGTGGTATCCTGTTGTTGACTACTCTGTGCTGGATGGGATCAGTGTGAGGCGAGTGAGGTGCCTTGGGTACCGACTTTGAGTTGGCATATACTGCTGTGCACTCCAGGAAGCTCACCTTCATTTCCTTATTCCTGGCTTGACTCTGTGAGCCCATGGATTACGGTGCTGGTAGAGGTACTCTGGGCAGGAAAGACAGAGGCTTTTTTTTCTGGACTATCTGTCAACCCTAAGAGTATGAATCAATGCCATTTCCTGAGTGCAAAGTTCCAACTGTAACCCACATGACAGTGCCTATCTGACTGACATCCCTGAGGGACACTGCCATACTGTGTGGCCTCTGTTGCTGATACAAGGTTGATCAAAAAATAAGGTGAATGGCTAAGTTAAAAAATTATTACTGTGAAAGACACAGTGTCATTAATCCCCCTAGAAATACTACCCCTCTCATAAAACACACTTATCCCACCATTTTTCCACTTTCTGAAGCCGTTCTGGAAGTCTTCTTTCATGAGCATCTTTATTTTTATTTTTTATTTTTTAAATTTTATTTTGAAGATAGTAAAATCCAACAAAACAAAACAGAACAAAGTCAATTAAAGTGGTAGAATTGGTACAGAACTTCAAAGCAGGATACTAGGAAAACAATAGCTACTATATAGCATATCTTGTTATCTTCACAATAGTTGTCCATTCCATCAGGTATAGCAAAATCAAACCCAAAACAAAACAGAATAAAACCAGTCAAAACAGAATACTGAATAAAGCAAAACAGTGAGAACAATATTGGACCTCAAAGACAAGATAGAAGGAAATCCCCCATATTTGCTACATTGCATACTGTCATCCACGAGTATCTTTAATTGCACTGTTGTGGATACCTTGGTGTCCTGAGTCAATTCAGAACATGTACCTTTCACGGTCATTTTGATTTTGGGGACAAGCCAAAGGTTACAGTGTCAGATCTGGTGAATAAGGTGGATAAGGATACACTGTAATGTTTTTATTTGATGGAAACCAATATATAAGGCTTTTTTTTTTTTTTTGGTGGCACTGGGGATCAAGCTCACAACCTCATGCCTGCCAGGCAGGTGCTTAAGCCACTGAGCCAAACTCCTGGCCCTCATTATATAAGTTTTGAATCAATTCAGGACATTGAGACAACCATGAAAAGACACTCACAAAAGAGGAGTTTCAACCAGGTGTGATGGTGTGTGCTGTAATCCCAGCACTGAGACAGGAGGATCACTGAGAGTTCAATGCCAACCTGGACTACAAAGTGAGTTCAAGACCAGCCTGAACTGCAAAGCAAAATCCTATCTCTAAAAACAAAAACAAAAACAAAAACAAAAACAAAACCTTCCAGAACTGCTTCAGAAAGTGGTAAGAATGATGGTTTAAGTGTGTTTGAGGTGAGGGAGAGTGTTTTGAGAGGGATTAGTGGTAATCTATCTTTTACTGTAATAATTTTAAAATTTTGAATATTTATTGTATTTTTAAATCACACTGTATACATTGTGTTAGTCAGATTCACATCTCCACGATGAAATACCTGAGGCTAATAACTTTATAAGGAGAAAGATTCTATGTAGCTCACAATATTGGAGTTTCAAGTCCAAGATGCATTGACCACATTGGTTTGGCCTCTGGTGAACACAAGTAGAATAAAAAACTTACATCTTGAAAGAGGGAGAGAAGTAGGTCTCACTTCTTACAGGTCCTACCATGTCCCTAGCACACTTTCTGGGGACCAAACCTTTAGCATTTGTACCTTGGGGAGTGCTATCCATATTCAAATCATAGCACACATTCGCCAGCACTAGAGCAGCCATATGAACCTTGGTGACTGAAAGTGTACTGTGGATCCTGGCCATAAATTTCATCAGTGCCACCAGATCTGTTCTATCCCCCATCCCACTGTATTAGCATTCAGGTGACTGACGACCCAGAGGCAGGCATCTGCTGCATCGTGTTCACTTGGTTATGTCAGGCCTCTTTGCAGTGGATGCCATCTAGTGGGCATTAATGCGTGATACCAATGTGTAGTGCTGTGGTTTTCAGTATATTCAGAGTTGTAAAACATCATGACAATCTAGTTTTAGAACATTTTCATCACTCCCAGAAGAAGCCCCCAAAGAAGCAGTCATTCTTTATTCTTGTCCCTCAGTCCTAAGGAGGAGTCCACTTCCTAAGCACCTGAGACTCTCCATTTGATACATCCGTCCTGGGTATTTTACCTAAATGGAAGCATGCAATGTTTTTTTCAATACCTGGATTCTTTCAGATGCCTAAAAAGGAACAAAATGTTTTTAAGTTTCATCTGTGCTGTAGCTTGTCTTAATGCTTCGTTATTTTTTATTGCCAAATGATAGTCCATTTTATGACTAGACCACATTTTGTTTGTCCATTCATTAGCTGATGTACATTTAAATTGTTTCTACCTTACGGTTATCACAAATAATCCTGTCAGGAACCTTTGGGCACAAGTCTTTGTGTGGACATATATTTTCATTTCTCCTGGGTATATGCCTAAGCAGCGGAATTTCTGGGTCACATGGTAACCCTACGTTCTGCATTTTGAGGAACTGCTAAACATTCCCACAGCAGCCATGCCAGTTTTCATTCCTGCCAGAAGTTTATGACTGCTCCAACTGTCCACTTTTTCTACCTTCTGTGTCCCTAGTACCATGAGACCTGTGGGTCATGTGATCCAAGTGATAGTTTGCTGATACTTCAGCCTGAACCTGCTGCACAATGCTTTCTTGGTCTGTGTTCCCCTTGACACTGGCATCATTCCTTATCAGTCAGTAAATGGATCAGAGCAGTGTAGAAGGCCACTTTAACAGCTCTTTTTGAATGCAGAACAATTATCTCTGTATTAGCTAAACCTGGCCTCATCTTCACGTACAGATATGTACAGAACTGATATCTTGGTTACTTTTCTCTCATTGCTAATGCCCAAAATGAAGGGAGGAAAGGTTTATTTAGCTTACAGTTTTTGGAGGTTTCAGTCCATACTCGGGTGGCTCCAAGGTAGGGTGATATGGCTAAAAGGGAACCATTTGGAGAAAGAGATGTGCCTCTTGAGATCCCGCCATGTTGGGCAGGGAGGCTCTGACCAGAAGACAACCTAGCCTGCCTTCCTGGTGAGTGTGTGTGACCAGCACAGACTCCAGGAGGAGAAAGAGATGAGGCTCTCTAGGTCCCACCACGTTGGGCAGGGAGGCTCTGACCAGAAGACAACCTAGCCTGCCTTCCTGGTGAGTGTGGGTGACCATCATGGACTCCAGGAGGAGAAAGAGATGTGCCTCTCGTGGGCCTACCAATGCACAGGCTAAGTATCGAGGACTCCTGCCCCCCATCCCTGCCGTCCCCCACCCCGTAAGCAACCTGCTGGTTCAGAGGGGACTGGCTAAGTTGACAGCAACTATGGTACATAAAGCAACTAAATGCTTATATTGTTCAGTTGATTTTGCAGGCCTGGAGCTGGCAGTCTGAGCATCTCTTGGGAAGATGATAGTGTGCAATGTAGCAAATATGGGGGATTCTCCTCTGTCTTGTCTTTGAGACCTATATTGTTCTCATTGTTTTGCTTTATTCTGATTAATTTTTTTTTTGCTTTATTTCATACTCTGTTTTTATTGGTTTTGTTTTGCTTTGTTTTTGGTTTGATTTTACTATACCTGATGGAATGGTCAACTATTCTGAAAGTAACAAGGTATGCTGTGGTAGCTGTTGTTTTCCTGGTGTCTTTCTTTGAAGTTCTGTACCAGGTCTACTGCTTTGTTTTAATTGACTTTGTTTTGTTATGTTTTGTTGGATTTTAGTATCTTAAAAAAAAAAAAAAAAGAAAGGGAACCGTTCATGGCAGCCTCAAGCAACAAGAACGGCCAAAATGAAATGGAAAAGCATGCCTCCTCCCCTCCCTTGTACTGTATGCCAGCTCTGCCTCTGGGCGGGTGCAGGACTCACACTGCCAATCCCAGTGCTAGACAATGAGCAAATCACAAACACTAGGCTCGGCTGCCTCCAAAACTGCGTGAGGCTTTTGGGGGACACCCAGGCACAAAGCATAACAGCTGGCTAAGCTATTTCCTTCTCCCTTTAGCAATGTAAATAGGGCTAGTTGAGGTACTGATGTGTAATTTTTGAAGTCAGCTGATAGTTTCCTGTTTTCTTGCCTCTTGTCCCCCTTTAAATGTTTGAGCACAGTGGGATGTTAGAGCCAGTAGCTCTGGGATTGTCAACTGGGTTCAGGCCTTGAGATAAGAGGCTATGATTTCCCAGAACACAAAAGTTTACACATCAGAAACTGAGGCAACAGCCCCTTAAATGTTAAATGCTACCTCAATTTTGTTATGCAGATTGGTCTTTCTGTGTATCCTTCTCTCTGCGTTGCAGAGGTGCTCTCTGGCCTCCTAGCTAGCTCAGTTCACAGTACTCATGTAATTCCCATCATTCTCACAGTCACTCATCTTTAGCCACTCCTTTTTTTTTGTGAATTAATAGAATTCAGAATAAGCCCTGGGTTGTGGTCTTTGTTCCATTAACCCTCATCTGGACAGGACTCAAGACACCTTGGCTGCCCATAACTGTAAACATGTCTTAGTGTCTCTATTCTCACCGTGATTTGCACCGGAGGTGGTAGATTGGAATTAACTCATCAGGATTCCAATAACATTTCCATGGGATTACAAATATAAACTTCCTGGATTGTGAGGAGGTCGGGAAAAAGGATTACACTATTTGGATTACAATACAGCAGCATCCCCCAGTGTGAAATATTCTATCTCCAGAACTTGAAGAGGCTCACTGAGTGAGTTGTAAGCTCCTTTTTTGGTGACTGAATATACAGAGTACAATAGCTGCCTTTTACTTTAAAGAGGGAAGTCCAGTTTGTTTAAAACCACTAAACCTTCAAAAGCTTCACAGATGGTACAAAACCTTAATGTTTATGATGTTTATCTCCTAGGTACACAAAATACTTGCTGCTTACTGATTATTAGTTTGAATTAATATGATGCCTCAGTGTAGTGGATTGACTTAGCAGTTTTTGGAATGTCCAGATGGTCCATGCCTCTTTACAATGTATTCTAAGTTAGATCACAAGTGCTGTATACTCTTGTGCATCCCACCTAAAGGAAAGCAATTCTCCTGATGGATATTAAAAGGAATTCATTTGTCAGGTCAAAAGCAGCACCAAATAGCAGAGGCCACATTACTGTGTTCTAGTTATGATGCCAAATTTGTCTCAGCAGCTGCATTTGATGTGATTGTGCAGTAGATGTCAGTTGCTATCATCAGATGCCATATCCATTCGTTTTTTGCCGGAGTCACACCATGGAAATAAATTGGCATACCAGCAAGACAACATGAAGGAAACATTATGGATGATTTGAGCAACAAAATAATAAGCATGATAATGTCAGATTATAGCTCATCAAATCATAGGACTCAGAGATTCCACAGTAACATAAATCTATAAACACATCAAAAGAATGGGGAGAAAAACAATGCCAACAATGGATTTCTTTTCATTTATTCAAATCTCTGGAGGTGGCCGCACTCTACTACTCTCCTGGAGTTCAGCGGTGATTTGTGGGGTTGGCAAATAAAGAAACCAAGTCGATGATGTCCCATTCCAGCATGGCTATGATCTTGAAGGACAGGAATAAAAAATGACAGAAGCTACTAAAGGATCTGCTTCATAAAATGTAAAATACTAACAAATATTTTTGAAGGGTGTTTATCAGAGATGGAGAAGCTTCCATGGCCTGGACGGAAGACCACACACGAACACATCCCTTTCAGTGCAGGTGATCATGGCCAAAGCAAATGTTTGTGTGTGATGTGGAAAGGAGAGGCTAGGATCCATCACAGTGTGAAATGTACTAGCATGGGGGGATTAAAGGATGCAAAAAGTGTTATTTAATCCAGTTGTGGTGGTGTAGACCTGTAATCCCAGCACTCTGGGAGGCTGAGGCAGGAGGATGGTAAGTCTGAGCAACTTAGTGAGACCCTGTCTCAAAAAATGAGAAGGACTCTGGATGTAGCTCAGTGTGAAGGCTCAGTACCAATCCTTGGTACCACACAAATAACTTGTTTTTCATAAAATGTGAAAATAAGAGATAAGTATGTGAGTGTTGATGTTAAGACAGCTGAAGAGATTTTTGAATCTCTAGATAAGCCAATAATGACAGAATATTATTTGCCAGAGCAAATATTCACTGTGGATGGAGCCTCCCACCCTACTCTGAAAGTAATGCCTAAAGGACTTTCATCCATCAGGAGGCCAAGTCAAGGTCTCAAGACTTTCAAGGAAAACAGTCTCACTTGGGGGCAAGGTCGCAGGCTGCCAATTGAAATGTTTTGTGATCTGGCACGGTGAGAACCCCAGGTCCTTCACACACACCAATAAAGACAGACTGTCAGTGTGCTACAGAAGCAATGAGAAGTTCTGGATGGCCCAGCTCTTATTTCAAGATACCCTACACCCCAAATTACTATGCCAGCAAAATGGGGACACACTGTTCGACACTAACATCTTCCAAGATTTTTCTTGCTGGTGATAATACCTCTGCACATCCTTTTTTTACTGGTGATCTTCATCCAACACCACAGTGGTATTTCCCTTCAGACACTACCTCTTTGACCCAAACGTAGGGGCTGAAGATCTAACCTAGGGCCTCATGCATGCCAGGAAAGCGCTCTCCCACTAACTCTTGCCCTATGTCCACTATAGTGATTTTAAGGCCTGTCATTGAAGAGGAACTATTACCGCAACTGAGCAAGACAGTGATGAAAGTCTGGAAGCATTAAATATTTATAATTGCACCCAAGACCTTGTTTGAGGCTGGGCTGATGTCACCAAGGAATGAATGAATGAAACCTGGAAGAATGTACTCGAGAAGTATATCTGTAACTTACTTGGTTTTTCAAGGATGAGAGTGTTGCAAAAATAAACAAGGCAGTTGTTGAGATAACAATTTCAACCTGCATGTGGGTGCGGATGACAGTAGGGGCGCTAGAGGTGGTTCCTGAGGAAGGAATGAAGGGACTGGAACAGGAATATGTGTTTGAAGAGAAGGGAAAAGAAATCATAGGAGAAGAAAAAAGGAAGAAATTGCAGGAGAAGAAAGAGAAGAACAATTCTCAAGAAAATGAAGAGAAGTGGTCAGCAGAAGTTTTTGCAGACCTCAACAAGCTCCTTAAAAAGTGTGAAAACGTGGATCTTAACACTAAGAGGTTTTCATTAATAGAGGAATGTCCACTGAGCACTATCTGCTCATAGGCAAATCCGTGATGAAAAGAAGAACTGAAGCCAACTACTACGGACGTATTTCTGAAGACAGCGGCATGTATTTCAACAAGAGCTTCCAACAGGTCCTTCGGCAGATATTTCAGTAGAAGGCACTGTTGTAGAAGGTGACAACTCAAGTGAGCTATTGTCCTTGAAGAACTTCCAAGGGGACAAGAGGTAGAAGACAATGATATTGATGATCCTGATCCTTGTAATCTAATGTATGTGTTCATATCTTAGTTTTTAATAAAGAAGTTTCAAAAGGAAAACAGTAAAGGAAAAATATGTGTGCCTGCAGCCCTTATCTGACTGAGGGACACATCTGCAGTGACGTAACCTCAGATTGTCCACAAGGAGGAGGTAAAAGACTACGTCTACGGGTGCACTGGAGGCACGGTGGTGGTTAGGATAGCCATAATGTTTTTTCATTTTCAGTTGTTAGGGTTGCAGGGACAGGACACAGAGTTTGGTATAACACAAATAAACACAAATGGCTTTTTCACACCTTTGTCAACTAGAGAAAAGAGTCTAGTAAACTTTCTAGACCATATTCCATGCAATGATCTGGCTTCTAGTACCTTTCCACTGTCATGTATTATTTTTATCTTTCTTTTATTTCCTGATGTCACCCTTCAAAACCCACCCACAACAGACATGGTTAGTCCCAGAATCTCATCACACTGAGTCTAGCCAAAGCTTTACAGTTCTTCTAGACACAGCAATCTATAGACTCTACCCATCAATTGGTGTTAACATGACAGAAAAATCTTTGCATTGTTTAGTGCTCCTGTGAGAGACCAGAATATACATCCCCAAATATGAATGATTATTGAGCTGAAAACAGCTGAGAAAAAGCAGGTACAGACAGCTCTATGAGTTCCTTCTATTTACCTTAAGATTAAAGTTCTTCTTCTTTGTCTTGTCATTTCTCTAAAAAGTCATTGGTTTTTGTTGAAGATTTTATATAAGCTGGACTTCAGTCATCTCTGAGAATTATTCACTCCTTGGGTGTCTTCCACGTATACATGAAATACACCTGTTAGTAACTTCTGTGTGTTTTGTCTTGTTAATTTTTCTTTTGCTACAGGGGTCGAGTCTACTAAAAACCTATAGAAGATGAGGAAAAAAATCTTCTTTTTCCCTGAATTGTTATTTCATTTACTAAGTTGTTTTTGTGCCTTTTTGGAGTTATCCTGTTTCCAGATTTCTTTCCATCTCAGCATCTCTGCTGAAATACTTTTTCACTTTAATTTATGCACTTCCAAGGATTGTTGTATCAAAATATAAAAATGATAACAAAAGTTTTCAGGAACTCGCTGTGTAAATGGAAAAAAGCTACATAAAATTAGGAGCTCCTGCCCTCAAAGTCCATGAGAAGGTGGTGTTGACCCCATCTTAGCTCAACATCATTGTCCAGCTGTCTCTTAGATGCTAGTTCTTGGTAGTCAACCCAGTGCCATTGTGAAATCACCCAGTAACTCATTATCTTGTCCCACTTCATACTTGTCAGAGGGTCACAGTGCTTTAGAAGTGCTGATACCTGATCCTAACCAATCACCTGAAGACGTCACACAAAATCTTCATTAGTGTAATAAATATAAATCAAGTTTTGTGTCCAGGGGATTTATCCCACTTTTCATCTAATGAAAAACAGCTAACATGACAATTCGATAATCATAATAACACCTATTTGTTATCATGCATTGTACGCATGGTTGTGATTGTTTTATATTTTGAACATTTAATCCCGTACCAACTTTCTAAGCTGGTCACACATAAGAGTTAAATACTGGGCTGTCATTATCTGTAATTTAATAAGGTTATGTTTTGTCATTTTAATGGGCAGTTTGTATCTTGGAAGATGTACTTTTCATCGTTGTCAAATTAACTTTATTAACTAAATTTACACATAATAAAATGCTTCTAATTTTATTTATATGTTGTGCAGTCAAAATGAGTTTTGACAAATGTGTATAATCATGTAACCACCACCACGGCCACCACTGCTGCCACTGTGGCCAAGATCTAGAGCTAGGTAAACCCTTGTAGTTAAAGTCCTGGGAGTGGATTATAAGATCGTATGGCAACTAAGATTAACTTTATAAAAATATTCCCACCCTATTTTTTTCCTAAGCAGTTTTATCATTCTACACTCAACAGTGAAGCATGAGACTTCTAGTTCACCCCAACTAGGAATCAAACTCAGGGCCTTGTGCTTGCCAGGTAGGAGTTTGTGCCACTGAGCCAAGTCCCTGGCCCTCATCCCAGTTATTTTTTTTTTGGTACTGGGGATCAAACTCAAGACCTCGAGCTTACCAGGCAAGCGCTTGAGCTGCTGAGCTAAATTCCCAGCCCCTCATCTCAATTCTTGCTAACACTTGTTTTTTCCTTTAAATTTTAGCCATTTTAATGGCATTACATAGCAATTTTATTTTACATTTGTTTCTCTCTGATGAACAATGATGCGGAGAACTTTTTTGTGCATAATATTTATTGAAGGATCCATCGAAGTCTTTGGATCATTTTGTAATTTTTGTATTTCACTATTGAATTGCAATTGTTTTTTATATTTTTGGGCTTGAATCTTGTCACATTAATGCACTGTGAATATTTTCATTCTTTTTTTTCTTTTCTTTTCTGTTTTTTTTGCAGCACTGGGGATTGAACTCACAGCTTCCTGCCTGCCAGACAGATGCTTAAGCCATTAAGCCAAACTCCCAGCCCTAGTTTTTTGAGGCAGGGTCACACTATGTAGCTCAGGTCGGCCTTGTGCTCGCATTGTAGCCTAAGCTGGCCTCAAACTCACAATGCTCCTCTTACCTCATCCTCCCGAGTGCTGGGATTAAAGGCTTGCGCCACCACACCCAGCATATTTTCATTTTCTTATAGGATTCTTTCAAAAAAGAAGCCTTAATTTTTTTTTTGACAGGGTCTCACTGTACAGTTCAGGCTGGCTTTGAATTCACTATGTATGTTAGGCCGGACTCGAATTTGCAGTGATCCTTCTGCCTCAGCCTCCTGAGTACCGGACTACAGGCATGAGGCATCACACTTGGTCAAGTCTTACACTGTTTTTTTTTTGGTACCAGGGATTGAACTCACAACCTTGTGCTTCCCAGGCAGGCACTTGTGCCGCTGAGCTAAATCCCCAGCCCTAAGTCTTACCTTTTATAAAGTATAATGTATCAATGTTCTTCTTTCATGATTGATGCTTATTTAACTAGTTAGCCCAGTCTGCAAAAATAGAATATGATAGGATGAGTAGCTTAAAAAGCAGAAATGTATTTTATCACAGTTCTGGAGGCTGGGAGTCTGAGATCAGGGTGTCAGTCTGGCAGGGTTTTGGTGAAGACTCTCATCCTGGTTTGTAGCCTGCTACCTTCTCACTGTTCTCACGTGGCGGAGAGAAGAGAAAGTGTTCTCCTGTCTCCTCCATCACAGGACCCTGCTCTCATTATTTTATATGGTTGGGTCTTTGAACTAGACCTCCACCAGCTAGGAGGGAAAAACTCCCCAAGCAGCAGATCTGTTATTCACACTGGCCAGAGTGCTGCCTTTAACAGGAAGTCGGAAGTTTCCCCTCACAGCTCACCCTGCAGAGAGCTAATTCCATGAAAACCCTCAAGAGACGTTTGCTGTGCCTGCCAGTTCCCTCTGTACCCAACACTGCCCTGTCTATCACCCAGCCCTAGATCCTCTACTCGGAGACCCAAAATTTTGTACCCCCTCAGCAATGCCTCCCTTCCCTACCTAACCCCTGTAAAACAGCTCTGGACCTTGCTGCAGCCAATGTTTTTTTATTTGCGGCACCAAGGATCAAACTTCCAGCCTCACACCTGCCAGACACGTGCTTGCAGCTGAACCAAACTCCCAGCCCTGGTTTTTTGAGGCAGGGTCGCACTGTGTAGCTCAGGCTGGCCTTGTGCTCAAGTTGTAGCCCACGCTGGCCTCAAACTCACAACGCTCCTCCTACCTCAGCCTCCCGAGTGCTGGGATTAAAGGCGTGCATCACCACGCCCGGCTGGCCAATGGTCCTTTTGCCCTTGGCCTGGTCGCACCCAGTCTGCAATAAAGTCCTCCTGCATTGTTTACATTTGCCTGTCTCAGTGGTGTCACCTGTGCTTCGGTTTACCCTAACATTAATTAGTTCACAAGGTTTCCTCTCTGAATGCCATCATCTTGAGAGTGAGGGCTTCAATGTGAGAATTTTTGAGGATTACAAAAGCTTAGTCCATTCACTTAATGTGGCAAGTATTTTCTCATGTTTTCTTTTGGAAAATTAAAATTTTAGCTTTTTTTTTCAGATTCCATTCATTTTATTTTTCTTGTGTAAAAACCCTTATGTTGTAGCTACTGCTAGAGCTTGAGTCCTCTGGACAGAGACTCTAGTGTGAGTTTTCACAAGATGGTTGGTGATTTCCTGGTAGGGAGACTTTGTGAACACAGTCTCTTTCCAGAGGTCAGGGGTCAGGTAGCTGTAGGTCTTGGAGATGGTATCAAAGGTGGCCTTAGCAAAGTTGCCCAAAGTAGCAGTGCAGCCCCTGGCAGAGGTGTAGCAGTCATCAATACCAGCCATCATCAGCAGCTTCTTGGGCACAGGGGCTGATACAATGCCAGTGCCTCTGGGGGCAGGGATCAGATGCACTAACACAGAGCCACAGCAGCCTGTCACCTTGCAAGGGACTGTGTGGGGCTTTCCAATCTTGTTCCCCCAGTAGCCTCTCTGCACAGGGACAATGGAGAGCTTGGTCAGTGTATTGGGTGATATACTATGTCCCCCCAAGTCCTCATATAGTTTTGATGGGGCTGAGTCTGGCACTTGTTATTGATTTGTTGTGTAGTGCCGGGATTGGTGATGTGAGTGCTGCACCCGCCCAGGAGTGGAGCTGAGATACAGCATAAAGGAAAGCGGGTTTTCCTCTTCTGCACTTCTGCGTTTCTACCCTCTCTGGTGTGCGCCCTCTCTCTCTCCCCAGTGAACTTCGTGCTTGTACCACCATGAACAGCAGCCCCACCATGCCATGCTACTTTGGAGTCAACTAAGTATGGACTGAAACTCCCAAGAAACTGTAAGAAACAAACCTTTCCTTCCCTAATTTTGGGCGTCACGTATTTTGTCTTGGCAACAAGTAAAAGTAACTAAGACAGCCAGGATGATGGCCCCACGAATGGCAGTGGCTACTTCCTTAGAACACTTGACACCCAGACCAACATGACTGTTGTAGTCCCCGGTGGTGACAAATGCCTTGAACCTGGTCTGCTGGCCAGCCTGAGTTTGCTTCTGCACAGGCATGATCTTCAGGACTTCATCCTAGAGGGATGTGCCCAGGAAAAAGTCAGTAATCTCAGACTCCTTGATGGGTAAGGAGAAGAGATAAATTTCCTCCAGGTACTTGATCTTCATGTCCTCGACCAGCTGGCCCAACTTGGTGACAGGAATCCACTCCTTGTCCTTGGCTTTACTGCTGCAAGCCCCTCAGCCTCAGCCCTGGCCCCTGCCACGCCCACATCCATGGCCTCGAAGGCCACCTCTGAAGCCACTGCAGAAGCCAGCATGGCCTCTCATGCCTGGGTCCACAGGGCCTCCAGGCCCTGACACTGCACTGGCATCATCCGCCATTTGGTGCTTCCCAGAGGAAGAAGCTAAAATTTTAGCTTTAATGTTCATTTCATGTTAGTATTTGTCTATCATGTGAGTTATGGATTGAGATCTTTTTATCTAGAGTGGTATTTCACTTTTCTGTCATTATTTCTTGAAAAATATTACACTTTTTCCAAAGAATTATGTGACACTTTGTTGGAAATCAGTTTATGACATATATGTGGATTTATTTCTGGACCTCAGTCTGTTTAGTTGATTCCTATGTCTATCCTTATAGCCAATTCTGTAGTGTTATATTATGTCGTGAAGTCATACAGTCCTCCAAATTTGTTCATTTCTTTAAAAATTTCCATGCAAATTTTAGGTTTGGTCTTTTAATTTTCACAAAACAGCAATGGGGATTGATTTGTCTCTTATGTCACTGAACCTTTAGATGTATTTGGGGCCACGAACTCTTTCAAAGTATTGAATATTTCAATCCATAAGCATAGTATGTCTTTCTGGTTACAGACATTGTTTCTCTCAGTGCTTTACATTTGCAGTATATAGCTCTCATTCATACTTGCTTTTGTTTATCTGTAAATATTTCATGGTTTTGAAAATATCATGAGTGATATTAAAAAAATCTTTAATTTTAGCCGGGCATGGTGGTTCACTCCTGTAATCCCAGCACTCGGGAGGCTGAGGTAGGAGGATTGTCACAAGTTTGAGACCAGCCTGGGCTGCAAAGTGAGCTCAAGGCCAGCCTGAAA